>CALYLW010000516.1:208189-340347 GCA_944989445.1 Ampullaceana balthica | reverse complement strand
AAGAATGGTGCGACTAAACAACTAGAGGTGTCAAGGCTCATTGACAGTCAGACACGGATAATCCGGTTGTGATTGGATCGACAAGCCCCTGACAAATCACGTAAAGGATTGAAAAGAACATCAAAGGACGAGGCTTTGATCACGAGACGAGGGGTGGGTGATGAAAACGAGATTGGTGCACAGGTGCTAGGTGCTTGCTTGTACAGTTAAAAATACAACGGTCCAGCACGAGACCTTTTCATCTGAGGATGAGCAGGGGGGGCGCTGTAATCCTCGCACCGGTTAATCCTGGACGTAGAACAAGGGTGTGGGTCATGTTTAATGACTTGTGTATAGATCAAACCATTTAGGGCCTTCTTGTGTGTGGTGAGGTCGGGAGGGTTTAACTTACTTCTAAATGTACAGAAATCATTATGCTGCTGTCAATTAACTTATAGTTGCGCCGATCTTATAAGATACAAAAGTGTTTATTATAGGAATACGTTAATCAACTATACAATGAAAAAGGGTCTTTAATGGGTCTGACATTATTGGATATCGGGGTGGGAGGCAGTGGATATCTATGCTAATGGCTATGACTAAATAATTCTTAAAAGGAAATTGGTTAAAAGATTTGATTAAATCTTAAAATCAATTACTTCGATACTGTTTCAAAAAGGCAACCATTTGAAATGTACGCAATAAACTAGAGCTAAAAAATTGACAATATTTCGTTTTTGAAAGTAGGAAACCTTATATTAATCCCAATACACTCATTCCAAAATAAAATTTTCACTAATGAGGGGGGAAGGGGGAGGGGTGAGAGAAAAGAGATTTCATTTGTTTATAAATCAATGATCTCAAAAGACAACCAAAAAAAAATTCAAATTATCTTAGGGCTGTTATCGATTAATTTTAATTTAATCGTTAACTTTTGAAAAATTATCGTTTAACTAATCGATAATTTCGATTAAAGACAAAAATAGAAATTTATGACGTCATTAAACTGAACATTTCAAGGGAAGTAACAAAAACAGGTAATTGACTTTAAAAAAATTATTTTATTGAGTTATTTCCCCTGTTTCCCTGCGCTAATGCCGTCAGCCATGTTTAGTTTAAGTCTGCCGGTCCACATATGTTAATAAAATTAATTTTAATATTACGCTGGAGATGTTTTTACGTAAAAAATATATAAATTATTATTAATTATTAAAAATTAATTATTTATTAATAAAGTTTTTAAAAAATATTATAAATATTTTCTTTAATTTTAATCAAATTTTTATCGATTAAAATAATTTTAATCGATAAAATTTGTGAACGATTAATCGAGAGATTAATCGATAATTTCCGCAGCCCTAAATTATCTATTTGTTTAAAAGTCTACAACAGGTACAAAAGTTAGGTTATTTGCTGATGATTGTATAATCTATAGAACAATTAAATCAGAACAAGATAGCAAAATTTTACAAAAAGACTTAGATGAATTGATAAAATGGGAAACTAACTGGAGTATGTCTTTCCATCCAGAAAAGTGTCAACTGTTAAGAGTAACAAAGAAAAAGAAACAAATAAATTCAAAATATTACATTCATGGAAAAGAACTGACCCAAACTAAAGATGCAAAATACTTAGGAGTCTTAATAAATGAGAAACTATCATGGAATCCCCATGTCAATGAAGTTATTAAAAAATCAAACAAAACCTTAGGCTTTATAAAAAGGAACTTTAACAAATGTAATAGAGATATAAAACTAAAATGCTACCTCACTTTGGTGAGACCTGCACTAGAATATGCATCTTCTGTATGGGACCCATCCACCAAAGAAAACATTGATAAACTAGAACAAATTCAAAAAAGAGCTGCCAGATTCATTACTGGAGAATATTCGAAACTGACAAGAGTAACACCATTAGTTAAATCATTAAACCTTGAAACACTAGAGGGTAGAAGAACCAAGAGCAAAGTAGTAATCATACATAAAGCAATTAATTCTAATTTAGAAATACAACACAAAGATAACTTAATACAACCCTCAGATAGACATAAGGATAAAAACACCTTTCTTATTCCGTATGCAAGAACAAACACATACAAGTTTTCCTTCTTCCCGTCCGGAATTCGGGCGTGGAATGGGTTGCCTGAAGAATCCAGGAAAACCAACACTTTATCAACATTTAAATCTCTAATAAAAATGCAGGACTAAACACAAACCATAGATAAGCGTAGGACGCAATAATCTTCTGTATAGAAGGAGCGTCTGTAAACAGATAAGATAAGATAAGTCTAGCAGCTAGCCTGTCGCGCGGTGCGTATTATATTGATCATTATTTACTGGAAGTGTAATAATAGACTCGATCTATATGTAGGTCACCGCCTGAGGTGCCGTAAGGACAAGTAGTTAATATTTATTCATAACTATTAGAGGGAATGTGCTCATTGAAATTGTCTAAAACTTGTTCAAAACCTTGATTTTATAGAATTTTAAAGAAAAATACAAGGTCATATTATTTGATATACTATATAATGCGAAATAGAGCGTCCTTGCGAGAGTGAATTTAATATTAATATGTAAATATACAGACTATACTTTTTTATTTTTAGTTCATTCGCTCATTCGTCCGAGAATTTTATTCATTCATACTAATTAATTCTTAAACTAATGATGTAATTATAATTAAAGTCATAATCTTAGTGTAAGTTTATTACTAATAAATACTAAGGCATATATAATTTATATGAACCAACGAAAACAATTTATATTAAATATAAGTTTGTTAGCACTAGTGGCGACGGCCGCTTCCGACTATAGAACGACCGCTTACACTTTCACTCATCTTAAAAAAATGCTTAGGCTTATTTATTTAAATTAAAATATCAATAGATGGTTATATTATGTAATATTATATTATGTGAAATGGAACGTCCTTGCCAGCATGAATTATGTAAATAAATTAGTGACTCTGCATCTGCTCTGACTGAGGCTCTAGTAATAAGTTAGTAGTAACTAGTTCTAGTTGCTCGTTCGTCCATGAAGTTTTTCTTTCATACTATGATGTAATTATAATTAAAGTCATAATCTTAGTGTAAGTTTATTACTAATAAATACCAAGGTATATATTTGTATAAGGCATGGACACGAGAAAACAATATTAAAATACATATATGAATATGTTAATAATTGACTACGCTAGGACTAGTGTTTACCGTTTGACAGTTGTTGACGTTTATAAGTTGGAGACGTTTGACAGTTGTTGACGTTTACTATCGAACGACCGCTTACACATGTTTAGGCTTATTTATTTAAGTTTTAAGTCTTCGGCATTTAAATAATTTATTCAGCTGCAAAACTAAGTGTAAAGAAATATTTTTTGAACAAAAATTCCACCTAGAATATCGTTATTCGTGAGATCGGTGTATCAAAATACACTGTTGTAATGGATATTTCAGAAAAGTTTGACCTGAATATAAAAATACCCCAATGACCGAATGAGTTATGACGTTTTCCGGTCTTTGAAATGATCAACTCTATTGAACATACATTTTTAAAAAATAAATATAAGGTCATTACAGAAATAATACGTCAACAACTGTCAAATGTCCCCAACTTATAGACGTCAATAACTGTCAAATGTCTCCAACTTATAGACGTCAACAACTGTCAAATGTCTCTATAACATATAGACGTCAACAACTGTCAAATGTCTCCAATTTACAGACGTCAACAACTGTCAAAATGTCTCCAACTTACAGACGTCAAAAACTGTCAAATGTCTCTATAACTTATAGACGTCAACAACTGTCAAAAGTCTCCAACGTATAGACGTCAACAACTGTCAAAAGTCTCGAACTTATAGACGTCAACAACTGTCAAATGTCTGTATAACTTACAGACGTCAACAACTGTCAAATGACTATATATTTTATAGACGTCAACAACTGTCAAAAGTCTCCAACTTATAGACGTCAAGAACTGTCAAATGTCTATATATAACTTATAGCAGTCAACAACTGTCAAAAGTCTCTATAACGTATAGACGTCAACAACTGTCAAATGTCTCCAACTTACAGACGTCAACAACTGTCAAATGTCTCTATAAATTATAGACGTCAAAAACTGTCAAAAGTCTCAAACGTATAGACGTTAACAACTGTCAAAAGTCTCGAACTTATAGACGTCAACAACTGTCAAATGTCTCTATAACTTACAGACGTCAACAACTGTCAAAAGTCTCCAACTTATAGACGTCAAGAACTGTCAAATGTCTATATAACTTATAGCAGTCAACAACTGTCAAAAGTCTCTATAACGTATAGACGTCAACAACTGTCAGATGTCTCCAACTTACAGACGTCAACAACTGTCAAAATGTCTCCAATTTACAGACGTCAACAACTGTCAAATGTCTCTATAACTTATAGACGTCAACAACTGTCAAAAGTCTCCAACTTATAGACGTCATCAACTGTCAAATGTCTCCAACTTATAGACGTCAACAGCTGTCAAATGTCTCTATAACTTACAGACGTCAACAACTGTCAAATGTCTCTATAACTTATAGACGTCAACAACTGTCAAATGTCTCCAACTTATAGACGTCAACAACTGTCACTTGTCTCCAACTTATAGACGTCAACAACTGTGAAATGTCTCCAACTTATAGACGTCAACAACTGTCAAATTTCTCCAACTTATAGAAGTCAATAACTGTCAAAAGTCTCGAACTTATAGACGTCAACAACTGTCAAATGTCTCTATAACTTACAGACGTCAACAACTGTCAAATGACTATATATTTTATAGACGTCAACAACTGTCAAAAGTCTCCAACTTATAGACGTCAAGAACTGTCAAATGTCTATATAACTTACAGACGTCAACAACTGTCAAAAGTCTCTATAACGTATAGACGTCAACAACTGTCAAATGTCTCTATAACTTATAGACGTCATCAACTGTCAAAAGTCTCCAACTTATAGACGTCAACAACTGTCAAATGTCTCCAACTTATAGACGTCAACAACTGTCAAATGTCTCTATAACTTATAGACGTCAACAGCTGTCAAATGTCTCTATAACTTACAGACGTCAACAACTGTCAAATGTCTCTATAACTTATAGACGTCAACAACTGTCAAATGTCTCCAACTTATAGACGTCAACAACTGTCACTTGTCTCCAACTTATAGACGTCAACAACTGTGAAATGTCTCCAACTTATAGACGTCAACAACTGTGAAATGTCTCCAACTTATAGACGTCAACAACTGTCAAAAGTCTCGAACTTATAGACGTCAACAACTGTCAAATGTCTCTATAACTTACAGACGTCAACAACTGTCAAATGACTATATATTTTATAGACGTCAACAACTGTCAAAAGTCTCCAACTTATAGACGTCAAGAACTGTCAAATGTCTATATAACTTACAGACGTCAACAACTGTCAAAAGTCTCTATAACGTATAGACGTCAACAACTGTCAAATGTCTCTATAACTTATAGACGTCATCAACTGTCAAAAGTCTCCAACTTATAGACGTCAACAACTGTCATTTGTCTCCAACTTATAGACGTCAACAACTGTCACTTGTCTCCAACTTATAGACGTCAACAACTGTGAAATGTCTCCAACTTATACACGTCAACCACTGTCACTTGTCTCCAACTTATACACGTCAACAACTGTCAAATGTCTCCAACTTATAGACGTCAATAACTGTCAAATGTCTCCAAATTATAGACGTCAACAACCGTGAAATGTCTCCAACTTATAGACGTCAACAACTGTCAAATGTCTCCAACTTATAGACGCCAATAACTGTCAAATGTCTCCAACTTATAGACGTCAACAACTGTCAAATGTCTCCAACTTATAGACGTCAACAACTGTCAAATTTCTCCAACTTATAGACGTCAACAACTGTCAAATTTCTCCAACTTATAGACGTCAACAACTGTCAAATGTCTCCAACTTATAGACGTCAACAACTGTGAAATGTCTCCAACTTATAGACGTCAACAACTGTGAAATGTCTCCAACTTATAGACGTCAATAACTGTCAAATGTCTCCAACTTATAGACGTCAACAACTGTCACATGTCTCCAACTTATAGACGTCAACAACTGTCAAATGTCTCCAACTTATAGACGTCAACAACTGTCAAATGTATCCAACTTATAGACGTCAACAACTGTCACTTGTCTCCAACTTATAGACGTCAATAACTGTCAAATGTCTCCAACTTATAGACGTCAACAACTGTCAAATGTCTCCAACTTATAGACGTCAATAACTGTCAATTGTCTCCAACGTAATGACGTCAACAACTGTCAAATGTCTCTAACTTATAGACGTCAACAACTGTCACTTGTCTCCAACTTATAGACGTCAATAACTGTCAAATGTCTCCAACTTATAGACGTCAACAACTGTGAAATGTCTTCAACTTATAGACGACAACAACTGTCAAATGTCTCCAACTTATAGACGTCAACAATTGTCACTTGTCTCCAACTTATAGACGTCAATAACTGTCAAATGTCTCCAACTTATAGACGTCAACAACTGTGAATGTCTCCAACTTATAGACTTCAACAACTGGCAAATGTCTCCAACTTATAGACGTCAACAACTGTCACTTGTCTCCAACTTATAGACGTCAACAACTGTCAAATGTCTCCAACTTATAGACGTCAACAACTGTCAGATGTCTCTGACTTATAGACGTCAACAACTGTCACTTGTCTCCAACTTATAGACGTCAACAACTGTCACTTGTCTCCAACTTATAGACGTCAATAACTGTCAAATGTCTCCAACTTATAGACGTCAACAACTGTCAAATGTCTCCAACTAATAGACGTCAACAACTGTGAAATGTCTCCAACTTATATAAGTCAACAACTGTCAAATGTCTCCAACTTATAGACGTCAACAACTGTCACTTGTCTCCAACTTATAGACGTCAACAACTGTCACTTGTCTCCAACTTATAGACGTTAATAACTGTCAAATGTCTCCAACTTATAGACGTCAACAACTGTGAAATGTCTCCAACTTATAGACGTCAACAACTGTCACTTGTCTCCAACTTATAGACGTCAACAACTGTCAAATGTCTCCAACTTATAGACGTCAACAACTGTCAAATGTCTCCAACTTATAGACGTCAACAACTGTCAAATGTCTCCAACTTATAGACGTCAACAACTGTCAAATGTCTCCAACTTATAGACGTCAACAACTGTCAAATGTCTCCAACTTATAGACGTCAACAACTGTCAAATGTCTCCAACTTACAGACGTCAACAACTGTCACTTGTCTCCAACTTATAGACGTCAACAACTGTCACTTGTCTCCAACTTATAGACGTCAATAACTGTCAAATGTCTCCAACTTATAGACGTCAACAACTGTCAAATGTCTCCAACTTATAGACGTCAACAACTGTCAAATGTCTCCAAATTATAGACGTCAACAACTGTCAAATGTCTCAAACTTATAGACGTCAACAACTGTCAAATGTCTCCATTTTATAGACGTCAACAACTGTCACTTGTCTCCAACTTATAGACGTCAACAACTGTCACTTGTCTCCAACTTATAGACGTCAACAACTGTGAAATGTCTCCAACTTATAGACGTCAACAACTGTGAAATGTCTCCAACTTATAGACGTCAATAACTGTCAAATGTCTCCAACTTATAGACGTCAACAACTGTCAAATGTCTCCAACTTATAGACGTCAATAACTGTCACTTGTCTCCAACTTATAGACGTCAACAACTGTCAAATGTCTCCAACTTATAGACGTCAACAACTGTCAAATGTCTCCAACTTATAGACGTCAACAACTGTCAAATGTCTCCAACTTATAGACGTCAACAACTGTCACTTGTCTCCAACTTATAGACGTCAACAACTGTCAAATGTCTCCAACTTATAGACGTCAACAACTGTCAAATGTCTCCAACTTATAGATGTCAACAACTGTCACTTGTCTCCAACTTATAGACGTCAACAACTGTCACTTGTCTCCAACTTATAGACGTCAATAACTGTCAAATGTCTCCAACTTATAGACGTCAACAACTGTCAAATGTCTCCAACTTATAGACGTCAACAACTGTCAAATGTCTCCAACTTATAGACGTCAACAACTGTCAAATGTCTCCAACTTATAGACGTCAACAACTGTCAAATGTCTCCATTTTATAGACGTCAACAACTGTCACTTGTCTCCAACTTATAGACGTCAAAGCTGTCACTTGTCTCCAACTTATAGACGTCAATTACTGTCAAATGTCTCCAACTTATAGACGTCAACAACTGTCAAATGTCTCCAACTTATAGACGTCAATAACTGTCACTTGTCTCCAACTTATAGACGTCAACAACTGTCAAATGTCTCCAACTTATAGACGTCAATAACTGTCAAATGTCTCCAACTTATAGACGTCAATAACTGTCAAATGTCTCTATAACTTATAGCAGTCAACAACTGTCAAATGTCTCCAACTTATAGACGTCAATAACTGTCAAATGTCTCCAACTTATAGACGTAAACAACTGTCACTTGTCTCCAACTTATAGACGTCAATAACTGTCAAATGTCTCCAACTTATAGACGTCAACAACTGTCAAATGTCTCTATAACTTACTGACGTCAACAACTGTCAAATGTCTCCAACTTATAGACGTCAACAACTGTGAAATGTCTCCAACTTATAGACGTCAACAACTGTCAAATGTCTCCAACTTATAGACGTCAACAACTGTGAAATGTCTCCAACTTATAGACGTCAATAACTGTCACTTGTCTCCAACTTATAGACGTCAACAACTGTCAAATGTCTCCAACTTATAGACGTCAACAACTGTGAAATGTCTCCAACTTATAGACGTCAATAACTGTCAAATGTCTCCAACTTATAGACGTCAATAACTGTCAAATGTCTCCAACTTATAGACGTCAACAACTGTCAAATGTCTCCAACTTATAGACGTCAAC
Organism: Ampullaceana balthica; assembly: GCA_944989445.1. NCBI lineage: Eukaryota > Metazoa > Mollusca > Gastropoda > Lymnaeidae > Ampullaceana > Ampullaceana balthica. The sequence goes on along the minus strand of CALYLW010000516.1, from coordinate 331,349 downwards.
AACTGTCACTTGTCTCCAACTTATAGACGTCAACAACTGTCAAATGTCTCCAACTTATAGACGTCAACAACTGTCAAATGTCTCCAACTTATAGACGTCAACAACTGTCAAATGTCTCCAACTTATAGACGTCAACAACTGTCAAATGTCTCCAACTTATAGACGTCAACAACTGTCAAATGTCTCCAACTTATAGACGTCAACAACTGTCAAATGTCTCCAACTTATAGACGTCAACAACTGTCAAATGTCTCCAACTTATAGACGTCAACAACTGTCAAATGTCTCCAACTTATAGACGTCAACAACTGTTACTTGTCTCCAACTTATAGACGTCAATAACTGTCAAATGTCTCCAACTTATAGACGTCAACAACTGTCAAATGTCTCCAACTTATAGACGTCAACAACTGTGAAATGTCTCCAACTTATATAAGTCAACAACTGTCAAATGTCTCCAACTTATAGACGTCAACAACTGTCACTTGTCTCCAACTTATAGACGTCAACAACTGTCACTTGTCTCCAACTTATAGACGTTAATAACTGTCAAATGTCTCCAACTTATAGACGTCAACAACTGTGAAATGTCTCCAACTTATAGACGTCAACAACTGTCAAATGTCTCCAACTTATAGACGTCAACAACTGTCAAATGTCTCCAACTTATAGACGTCAACAACTGTCAAATGTCTCCAACTTATAGACGTCAACAACTGTCACTTGTCTCCAACTTATAGACGTCAATAACTGTCAAATGTCTCCAACTTATAGACGTCAATAACTGTCAAATGTCTCTATAACTTATAGACGTCAACAACTGTCAAATGTCTCCAACTTATAGACGTCAACAACTGTCACTTGTCTCCAACTTATAGACGTCAATAACTGTCAAATGTCTCCAACTTATAGACGTCAACAACTGTCAAATGTCTCCAACTTATAGACGTCAATAACTGTCAAATGTCTCTAAAACTTATAGACGTCAACAACTGTCAAATGTCTCCAACTTATAGACGTCAACAACTGTCACTTGTCTGCAACTTATAGAGGTCAACAACTGTCAAATGTCTCCAACTTATAGACGTCAACAACTGTCAAATGTCTCCAACTTATAGACGTCAACAACTGTCAAATGTCTCCAACTTATAGACGTCAACAACTGTCAAAAGTCTCCAACTTATAGACGTCAACAACTGTCACTTGTCTCCAACTTATAGACGTTAACAACTGTCAAATGTCTCCAACTTATAGACGTCAACAACTGTCAAATGTCTCCAACTTATAGACGTCAACAACTGTCAAATGTCTCCAACTTATAGACGTCAACAACTGTCACTTGTCTCCAACTTATAGACGTCAACAACTGTCAAATGTCTCCAACTTATAGACGTCAACAACTGTCAAATGTCTCCAACTTATAGACGTCAATAACTGTCAAATGTCTCCAACTTATAGACGTCAACAACTGTGAAATGTCTCCAACTTATAGACGTCAACAACTGTCAAATGTCTCCAACTTATAGACGTCAACAATTGTCACTTGTCTCCAACTTATAGACGTCAATAACTGTCAAATGTCTCCAACTTATAGACGTCAACAACTGTGAATGTCTCCAACTTATAGACTTCAACAACTGGCAAATGTCTCCAACTTATAGACGTCAACAACTGTCACTTGTCTCCAACTTATAGACGTCAACAACTGTCAAATGTCTCCAACTTATAGACGTCAACAACTGTCAGATGTCTCCAACTTATAGACGTCAACAACTGTCACTTGTCTCCAACTTATAGACGTCAACAACTGTCACTTGTCTCCAACTTATAGACGTCAATAACTGTCAAATGTCTCCAACTTATAGACGTCAACAACTGTCAAATGTCTCCAACTTATAGACGTCAACAACTGTCAAATGTCTCCAACTAATAGACGTCAACAACTGTCACTTGTCTCCAACTTATAGACGTCAACAACTGTCACTTGTCTCCAACTTATAGACGTCAATAACTGTCAAATGTCTCCAACTTATAGACGTCAACAACTGTCACTTGTCTCCAACTTATAGACGTCAACAACTGTCACTTGTCTCCAACTTATAGACGTTAATAACTGTCAAATGTCTCCAACTTATAGACGTCAACAACTGTGAAATGTCTCCAACTTATAGACGTCAACAACTGTCACTTGTCTCCAACTTATAGACGTCAACAACTGTCAAATGTCTCCAACTTATAGACGTCAACAACTGTCAAATGTCTCCAACTTATAGACGTCAATAACTGTCAAATGTCTCCAACTTATAGACGTCAACAACTGTCAAATGTCTCCAACTTATAGACGTCAATAACTGTCAAATGTCTCTAAAACTTATAGACGTCAACAACTGTCAAATGTCTCCAACTTATAGACGTCAACAACTGTCACTTGTCTCCAACTTATAGACGTCAACAACTGTCAAATGTCTCCAACTTATAGACGTCAACAACTGTCAAATGTCTCCAACTTATAGACGTCAACAACTGTCAAATGTCTCCAAATTATAGACGTCAACAACTGTCAAATGTCTCCAACTTATAGACGTCAACAACTGTCACTTGTCTCCAACTTATAGACGTCAACAACTGTCAAATGTCTCCAACTTATAGACGTCAACAACTGTCAAATGTCTCCAACTTATAGACGTCAACAACTGTCAAATGTCTCCAACTTATAGACGTCAACAACTGTCAAATGTCTCCAACTTATAGACGTCAACAACTGTCACTTGTCTCCAACTTATAGACGTCAATAACTGTCAAATGTCTCCAACTTATAGACGTCAATAACTGTCAAATGTCTCTATAACTTATAGACGTCAACAACTGTCAAATGTCTCCAACTTATAGACGTCAACAACTGTCACTTGTCTCCAACTTATAGACGTCAATAACTGTCAAATGTCTCCAACTTATAGACGTCAACAACTGTCAAATGTCTCCAACTTATAGACGTCAATAACTGTCAAATGTCTCTAAAACTTATAGACGTCAACAACTGTCAAATGTCTCCAACTTATAGACGTCAACAACTGTCACTTGTCTGCAACTTATAGAGGTCAACAACTGTCAAATGTCTCCAACTTATAGACGTCAACAACTGTCAAATGTCTCCAACTTATAGACGTCAACAACTGTCAAATGTCTCCAACTTATAGACGTCAACAACTGTCAAAAGTCTCCAACTTATAGACGTCAACAACTGTCACTTGTCTCCAACTTATAGACGTTAACAACTGTCAAATGTCTCCAACTTATAGACGTCAACAACTGTCAAATGTCTCCAACTTATAGACGTCAACAACTGTCAAATGTCTCCAACTTATAGACGTCAACAACTGTCACTTGTCTCCAACTTATAGACGTCAACAACTGTCAAATGTCTCCAACTTATAGACGTCAACAACTGTCAAATGTCTCCAACTTATAGACGTCAATAACTGTCAAATGTCTCCAACTTATAGACGTCAACAACTGTGAAATGTCTCCAACTTATAGACGTCAACAACTGTCAAATGTCTCCAACTTATAGACGTCAACAATTGTCACTTGTCTCCAACTTATAGACGTCAATAACTGTCAAATGTCTCCAACTTATAGACGTCAACAACTGTGAATGTCTCCAACTTATAGACTTCAACAACTGGCAAATGTCTCCAACTTATAGACGTCAACAACTGTCACTTGTCTCCAACTTATAGACGTCAACAACTGTCAAATGTCTCCAACTTATAGACGTCAACAACTGTCAGATGTCTCCAACTTATAGACGTCAACAACTGTCACTTGTCTCCAACTTATAGACGTCAACAACTGTCACTTGTCTCCAACTTATAGACGTCAATAACTGTCAAATGTCTCCAACTTATAGACGTCAACAACTGTCAAATGTCTCCAACTTATAGACGTCAACAACTGTCAAATGTCTCCAACTAATAGACGTCAACAACTGTCACTTGTCTCCAACTTATAGACGTCAACAACTGTCACTTGTCTCCAACTTATAGACGTCAATAACTGTCAAATGTCTCCAACTTATAGACGTCAACAACTGTCACTTGTCTCCAACTTATAGACGTCAACAACTGTCACTTGTCTCCAACTTATAGACGTTAATAACTGTCAAATGTCTCCAACTTATAGACGTCAACAACTGTGAAATGTCTCCAACTTATAGACGTCAACAACTGTCACTTGTCTCCAACTTATAGACGTCAACAACTGTCAAATGTCTCCAACTTATAGACGTCAACAACTGTCAAATGTCTCCAACTTATAGACGTCAATAACTGTCAAATGTCTCCAACTTATAGACGTCAACAACTGTCAAATGTCTCCAACTTATAGACGTCAATAACTGTCAAATGTCTCTAAAACTTATAGACGTCAACAACTGTCAAATGTCTCCAACTCATAGACGTCAACAACTGTCACTTGTCTCCAACTTATAGACGTCAACAACTGTCAAATGTCTCCAACTTATAGACGTCAACAACTGTCAAATGTCTCCAACTTATAGACGTCAACAACTGTCAAATGTCTCCAAATTATAGACGTCAACAACTGTCAAATGTCTCCAACTTATAGACGTCAACAACTGTCACTTGTCTCCAACTTATAGACGTCAACAACTGTCAAATGTCTCCAACTTATAGACGTCAACAACTGTCAAATGTCTCCAACTTATAGACGTCAACAACTGTCAAATGTCTCCAACTTATAGACGTCAACAACTGTCAAATGTCTCCATTTATAGACGTCAACAACTGTCACTTGTCTCCAACTTATAGACGTCAACAACTGTCACTTGTCTCCAACTTATAGACGTCAACAACTGTCAAATGTCTCCAACTTATAGACGTCAATAACTGTCAAATGTCTCCAACTTATAGACGTCAACAACTGTCAAATGTCTCCAACTTATAGACGTCAACAACTGTCAAATGTCTCCAACTTATAGACGTCAATAACTGTCAAATGTCTCCAACTTATAGACGTCAACAACTGTCAAATGTCTCCAACTTATAGACGTCAATAACTGTCACTTGTCTCCAACTTATAGACGTCAACAACTGTCAAATGTCTCCAACTTATAGACGTCAACAACTGTCAAATGTCTCCAACTTATAGACGTCAACAACTGTCAAATGTCTCCAACTTATAGACGTCAACAACTGTCAAATGTCTCCAACTTATAGACGTCAACAACTGTCAAATGTCTCCAACTTATAGACGTCAACAACTGTCACTTGTCTCCAACTTATAGACGTCAACAACTGTCAAATGTCTCCAACTTATAGACGTCAACAACTGTCAAATGTCTCCAACTTATAGACGTCAACAACTGTCAAATGTCTCCAACTTATAGACGTCAACAACTGTCAAATGTCTCCAACTTATAGACGTCAACAACTGTCACTTGTCTCCAACTTATAGACGTCAACAACTGTCACTTGTCTCCAACTTATAGACGTCAATAACTGTCAAATGTCTCCAACTTATAGACGTCAACAACTGTCAAATGTCTCCAACTTATAGACGTCAACAACTGTCACTTGTCTCCAACTTATAGACGTCAACAACTGTCAAATGTCTCCAACTTATAGACGTCAACAACTGTCAAATGTCTCCAACTTATAGACGTCAACAACTGTCAAATGTCTCCAACTTATAGACGTCAACAACTGTCAAATGTCTCCAACTTATAGACGTCAACAACTGTCAAATGTCTCCAACTTATAGACGTCAACAACTGTCAAATGTCTCCAACTTATAGACGTCAACAACTGTCAAATGTCTCCAACTTATAGACGTCAACAACTGTCACATGTCTCCAACTTATAGACGTCAACAACTGTCACTTGTCTCCAACTTATAGACGTCAACAACTGTCAAATGTCTCCAACTTATAGACGTCAACAACTGTCAAATGTCTCCAACTTATAGACGTCAACAACTGTCAAATGTCTCCAACTTATAGACGTCAACAACTGTCAAATGTCTCCAACTTATAGACGTCAACAACTGTCAAATGTCTCCAACTTATAGACGTCAACAACTGTCAAATGTCTCCAACTTATAGACGTCAACAACTGTCAATGTCTCCAACTTATAGACGTCAACAACTGTCAAATGTCTCCAACTTATAGACGTCAACAACTGTCAAATGTCTCCAACTTATAGACGTCAACAACTGTCAAATGTCTCCAACTTATAGACGTCAACAACTGTCAAATGTCTCCAACTTATAGACGTCAACAACTGTCAAATGTCTCCAACTTATAGACGTCAACAACTGTCAAATGTCTCCAACTTATAGACGTCAACAACTGTCAAATGTCTCCAACTTATAGACGTCAACAACTGTCAAATGTCTCCAACTTATAGACGTCAACAACTGTCAAATGTCTCCAACTTATAGACGTCAACAACTGTCAAATGTCTCCAACTTATAGACGTCAACAACTGTCAAATGTCTCCAACTTATAGACGTCAACAACTGTCAATTGTCTCCAACTTATAGACGTCAACAACTGTCAAATGTCTCCAACTTATAGACGTCAACAACTGTCAAATGTCTCCAACTTATAGACGTCAACAACTGTCACTTGTCTCCAACTTATAGACGTCAACAACTGTCAAATGTCTCCAACTTATAGACGTCAACAACTGTCAAATGTCTCCAACTTATAGACGTCAACAACTGTCAAATGTCTCCAACTTATAGACGTCAACAACTGTCAAATGTCTCCAACTTATAGACGTCAACAACTGTCACTTGTCTCCAACTTATAGACGTCAACAACTGTCACTTGTCTCCAACTTATAGACGTCAACAACTGTCAAATGTCTCCAACTTATAGACGTCAACAACTGTCAAATGTCTCCAACTTATAGACGTCAACAACTGTCAAATGTCTCCAACTTATAGACGTCAACAACTGTCAAATGTCTCCAACTTATAGACGTCAACAACTGTCAAATGTCTCCAACTTATAGACGTCAACAACTGTCAAATGTCTCCAACTTATAGACGTCAATAACTGTCAAATGTCTCCAACTTATAGACGTCAACAACTGTCAAATGTCTCCAACTTATAGACGTCAACAACTGTCACTTGTCTCCAACTTATAGACGTCAACAACTGTCAAATGTCTCCAACTTATAGACGTCAACAACTGTCAAATGTCTCCAACTTATAGACGTCAACAACTGTCAAATGTCTCCAACTTATAGACGTCAACAACTGTCACTTGTCTCCAACTTATAGACGTCAATAACTGTCAAATGTCTCCAACTTATAGACGTCAACAACTGTCAAATGTCTCCAACTTATAGACGTCAACAACTGTCAAATGTCTCCAACTTATAGACGTCAACAACTGTCAAATGTCTCCAACTTATAGACGTCAACAACTGTCACTTGTCTCCAACTTATAGACGTCAATAACTGTCAAATGTCTCCAACTTATAGACGTCAACAACTGTCAAATGTCTCCAACTTATAGACGTCAACAACTGTCAAATGTCTCCAACTTATAGACGTCAACAACTGTCAAATGTCTCCAACTTATAGACGTCAACAACTGTCAAATGTCTCCAACTTATAGACGTCAACAACTGTCACTTGTCTCCAACTTATAGACGTCAACAACTGTCAAATGTCTCCAACTTATAGACGTCAACAACTGTCAAATGTCTCCAACTTATAGACGTCAACAACTGTCAAATGTCTCCAACTTATAGACGTCAATAACTGTCACTTGTCTCCAACTTATAGACGTCAACAACTGTCAAATGTCTCCAACTTATAGACGTCAACAACTGTGAAATGTCTCCAACTTATAGACGTCAATAACTGTCAAATGTCTCCAACTTATAGACGTCAATAACTGTCAAATGTCTCCAACTTATAGACGTCAACAACTGTCAAATGTCTCCAACTTATAGACGTCAACAACTGTGAAATGTCTCCAACTTATAGACGTCAACAACTGTCAAATGTAATTATGTACATTTATCACAATTAAATTACCACAAATTATTACGAGTGTTTATCAAATGACAAAGCCGCTGGTATTTATTGCCCACTACTACAACAACCAACTATTACAAATTAAGATATCTATAAAGTATATTTCTGTATAAGAAAGTAATGCGTATCATGAAATAATTAAGGTTTCTAAACATGGGAATCTCTGGTTACTTTCCTTTAAGAATATCAAGTAATTGTCACCAGTGACACAAATCAGTTAGGCGGAATGAATTCGCTAAGAACATAGCTAAGATTATAGAACTAATTAATTGTTCTCATGAAAGGTCTTTCATTACGTGCCCCCAAAGTTCACGCCAGTCTCATCAGTAACACTCAGCCAACTCCAACAAATACAACAAATAAATCCAGACAAGGTTTAGCTAAATGAAGGAAATGACGAACTGTGATACAAAGAAAGAACGCAAACAATCCAGACTAGAGAAGGAGGGAGGCTAACAAGCGGAAGGGAATAAATTTAAACAAGTACGTCACAGCCAAATAAAGAATAACAAAGTATAAGGTTAGCTAATAAACTGAGGTTTAGCGTAATCAGTATAGTGTTAAGAATGGTGAATCAGCTAATTCATATAAAGAACGGCGAACCAGCACTAATTCATATAAAGAACGGCGAACCAGCACACTAATTCATATAAAGAACGGTGAACCAGCACTAATTCATATAAAGAACGGCGAACCAGCACACTAATTCATATAAAGAACGGTGAACCAGCACTAATTCATATAAAGAACGGTGAACCAGCACTAATTCATATAAAGAACGGCGAACCAGCACACTAATTCATATAAAGAACGGTGAACCAGCACTAATTCATATAAAGAACGGTGAACCAGCACTAATTCATATAAAGCGTAGGGTTTTGGGGTTTGGTTGACACATAGACATGAACTATTATTAAAATGGTTGACCGTACAGATACTATCGATGTTCATATGTTAAAGAGCTTTGATGTTTGGGAGGGGGGGGGAGGAATATTCATTATTTACAGCTGAGCATCTTGTCCGCGTCATCATTTTCCAAAGAACAATGAACATAGTAACGATGTTGACCAGTAGAATAGCAATCTCAATTCTCAGGGTTAGTAGTCCCCTTTAAAGTGCTATAATATTTTGTACTAGACGTTGTAGGGTGCCTACGGCGCCCACTTTTTTCAAAAGCCCAAGTAACTTATCCTTGTTTGATAAATACGAAATATTAAACTTCCTGAAATGTACGCAAAGTATTTTATAATTATAAATCCTAAATCCTCTTTTTACAGTGTTCCCTTTTCCAAAATTAAAATATAAGCTACAACAATGACGTCATATAATATTTCTTTAGGGCGAGAAACACCACACGCTTTTTTAACTGCTATGGACTTTTGTACTATTTCAAAATAAACTTTAATTTATAGTTATTTTGCACATACCTCTCGATGCACACCTTGTATTAAAATATAAGCTCAAACAATGACGTCATAGCGTTACGGATCCATCCATCCAGTGACTTGGGCTATTATATTGTTTATTTTTTAAAATGTAATATTAGTATCAAATAGGGCTGTTAACGATTAATTAAAATTTAATCGTTAACTTTTGAAAAATTAACGATTAATTAATCGTTAATTTTGATTAAAGCCAAAAATTAAAATGTGTGATGTCATAAGTAACACTTATTAAACGCTCTTGTTGAAAATCTAAATAGCACTGGAATGTCTCCTTTATATGTCATCTTTTAACCAACAACGCAAACAGACAAGTGTGTTGACATTATTTGGTTCAAGTGATGAGCGGGTATAATTTACAATATAAACAGCCGAGGTGAACAATCATTCACATGGAACTGAGGTAACTGGTATGCACAAAACGGTCTTAGCAAGGAATGACATTATCGGATATCGGTGTTCATAAAGTTTCCACTATTCTAGAGTTAATGGATTCAGGATCTTTCATCTTCATTTTGTAACGCAGTAATTCATCAGGAAATTTATTATTTATCGGCCGCTATTTTTTAGTATTTTCTTTTTTTTTACTTTTTGGCTTCCAATAATTTGAAAGTGATGGGTCGATTAATCGTTAAAATATAATTTAATCGTTAAAACTTTTTAACGATTAATCGAGAAATTAATCTTTAATTTCCGCAGCCATAGTATCAAATGATCATATTGGAAACAACACGTGAATTGCCAGGAAGCTGCCTCCAAGGACAAGGAGATCAATGTTTTTTCTGATGTAGTGTAAGTAAAAGTTCAAAGCCATGCAAGGAGTGGGGACAAAACAAATCTATTCCCCAAAAGAGCAAAATGCGTACATCCTTATTTGAAAAGAACCTTTTAAAAACTGTGTTACCACAGTAATCATAAAGTATATATCACCACACCATTGGCACAATTGATAAATGTGGTAGCCCTCCTGGGACATAACGTGGAAACATTCTTGTTATGTTCAGGACATTGAACCCCACACTGTTTCAAATTTAGTATTTAGGCATTTGAAAGGATTTTTGCCACTGCATTTCAAAAGTCACAATCCTTAACGACTGACATTATTAAACATTCAACATTGAAAGCGAGTTTTACGATGCAATTTGTCGAGTGCATGATACACACTTGGCGTGCATTTAAATTGTACGCATCCGAACACAGATCTGGGAATAGCTCCGAAAGGCAAGCATTTAAATATACAGAAACAGACATTTTCAGTATTTGGTATCTGAAGTAAAAATTCGCCACCCCCAACCCACACAAACACACACAAATGATCAGTCTTAGGTGTGTATACTCTCCCTTTCTCTCTTCCTCTCTCTCGCTCTCTCTATCTCTCCCACCTCTCTCGCTCTCTCTATCTCCCTCTCTCTCTCTCTCTCTCTCTCTCTCTCTCTCTCTCTCTCCCCCTCTCTCTCTCTCTCTCTCTCTCTCTCTCTCTCTCTCTCTCTCTCTCTCTCTCTCTCTCACCCTAGTTTTCAAGTGGGCACAGCTTACTTTTTTTCTTACGGTAATGACTTTACCACTGATGCTAGTTACTTTCTTGATTCAAGGAATACGGTGTAGGTAGACTCAAAGAAGACATTGTTTGAGACGTTATCTAGTGTAAAAGATAATGTCTGGCTATACAGTGAGCAAACTAAGTGAAACTAATACAGAATATTTGATCCTCACAGCGTTTCATTAAAAAAATATGAATGCCTTTCCTGTATTGCAAGGTAAATCAGCGTGGAATAAAGGAGACAGCTATTGACCCACATAACAAGTGCAGACGTTAGTGACGTCAAGTGAGTTTCAGGATAGGCGTCCAACATGGCTTGTCGGTGATGTTTAAGTTTTAAGTAAAATATATTGAGTGGGGTGAGCATGAGCTTAGCTAGACCACAATGATTATGGATGAGGTAAACATGAGCTTAGCTAGACCACAATGATTATGGATGAGGTATACATGAGCTTAGCTAGACCACAATGATTACGGATGAGGTAAACATGAGCTTAGCTAGACCACAATGTTTATAGATGAGGTAAACATGAGCTTAGCTAGACCACAATGATTATAAATGAGGTATACATGAGCTTAGCTAGACCACAATGATTATGGATGAGGTAAACATGAGCTTAGCTAGACCACAATGATTATGGATGTTGTAAACATGAGCTTAGCTAGACCACAATGATTATGGATGAGGTAAACATGAGCTTAGCTAGACCACAATGATTATGGATGAGGAATACATGAGCTTAGCTAGACCACAATGATTATGGATGAGGTATACATGAGCTTAGCTAGACCACAATGATTATGGACGAGGTAAACATGAGCTTAGCTAGACCACAATGATTATGGACGAGGTAAACATGAGCTTAGCTAGACCACAATGATTATGGATGAGGTAAACATGAGCTTAGCTAGACAACAATGATTATGGATGTGGTAAACATGAGCTTAGCTAGACCACAATGATTATGGATGAGGTAAACATGAGCTTAGCTAGACCACAATGATTATGGATGAGGTATACATGAGCTTAGCTAGACCACAATGATTATGGATGAGGTATACATGAGCTTAGCTAGACCACAATGATTATGGATGAGGTAAACATAAGCTTAGCTAGACCACAATGATTATGGATGAGGTAAACATGAGCTTAGCTAGACCACAATGATTATGGATGAGGTATACATGAGCTTAGCTAGACCACAATGATTATGGATGAGGTAAACATAAGCTTAGCTAGACCACAATGATTATGGATGAGGTAAACATTAGCTTAGCTAGACCACAACGATTATGGATGAGGTAAACATGAGCTTAGCTAGACCACAATGATTATGGATGAGGTAAACATGAGCTTAGCTAGACCACAATGATTATGGATGAGGTAAACATGAGCTTAGCTAGACCACAATGATTATGGATGAGGTATACATGAGCTTAGCTAGACCACAATGATTATGAATGAGGTAAACATGAGCTTAGCTAGACCACAATGATTATAGATGAGGTAAACATGACCTTAGCTAGACCACAATGATTAAGGATGAGGTAAACATGAGCTTAGCTAGACCACAATGATTAAGGATGAGGTAAACATGAGCTTAGCTAGACCACAATGATTATGGATGAGGTAAACATGAGCTTAGCTAGACCACAATGATTATGGATGAAGTAAACATGAGCTTAGCTAGACAACAATGATTATAGATGAGGTAAACATGACCTTAGCTAGAACACAATGATTAAGGATGAGGTAAACATGAGCTTAGCTAGACCACAATGATTATGGATGAGGTAAACGTGAGCTTAGCTATAGACCACAATGATTATGGATGAGGTAAACATGAGTTTAGCCATACCACACTGATGACGGGTAAGTTTTAATGGAGGTTCGATAGGATACACAATGATGGGTGAGATGCTACACCTTCTCAACCTATGTCTACACCATAAGCCACTTCCCTTAATCCATGCCTAGTACTCCCCCCCCCCGTCTCTCCTACTCCCCAAATCAATTCTCGCAAGGTAGACCCGAAGGCAGCAGGAAGCAAACCGCTACCTTTAGAGCCATCCAGGACGGAGCTACTTGTCTCGTCAAAGTAAACATTTTGATTCCTCCAATCAAACTCCAATCTCCAGCGTGCCGAGGGAAGCCTCTTTCTTCAACAACCCTCACACTACCTGCCTCCTTGCCCCCTCCCGTACTCTGGACCCCCACTCTCTACCTCCGCCGATTCTCGTTTGTTTTCATTCATCTCTGGCTGCCTTCCTGAGCCTCGATATATCTCAACTCCCTCACCGAGCTTTTCTTTTTTAAATCGCTAATTTCTTAAAGGAAGCGGAGTTTAGGGTGATGGGTTCGCGTGAGAGAGGGCTGCTGTAAACTGTAGAGACATGAATGCACGAGTTGGGGGGCTGATGTAGACTGTAGAGACATGAATGCACGAGTTGGGGGGCTGATGTAGACTGTAGAAACATGAATGCACGAGTTGGGGGGCTGATGTAGACTGTAGAGACATGAATGCACGAGTTGGGGGCTTATGTAAACTGTAGAGACATGAATGCACGAGTTGGGGGCTGATGTAGACTGTAGAAACATGAATGCACGATTTGGGGGCTTATGTAAACTGTAGAGACATGAATGCACGAGTTGGGGGGCTGATGTAGACTGTAGAGACATGAATGCATGAGTTGGGGGCTGATGTAGACTGTAGAGACATGAATGCACGAGTTGGGGGGCTGATGTAGACTGTAGAGACATGAATGCACGAGTTGGGGGCTGATGTAGACTGTAGAGACATGAATGCACGAGTTGGGGGGCTGATGTACACTGTAGAGACATGAATGCACGAGTTGGGGGCTGATGTAGACTGTAGAAACATGAATGCACGAGTTGGGGGGCTGATGTAGACTGTAGAGACATGAATGCACGAGTTGGGGGCTGATATAGACTGTAGAAACATGAATGCACGAGTTGGGGGCTGATGTAGACTGTAGAAACATGAATGCACGAGTTGGGGGCATACGTAGTTCATGGTTATCATTCTTTTTTAAGTCAGGTACGGCTAAAATAGGGTTTGACTTTAACTTTCAGAGTGGAGTGAACATTTTGTCCAGACCCTCTTATAGACCGGAAGAGAAATTGTAGAATTAAAGATTCTTGTGACTGCCTGAAGTCGTCTCTACAGTTTTAAAAGCAACAACAACCCAGAATCTAAGATATGAAATGAGAAATATACTGATAAGTTGGATAAGTTGAAACCTCTTCGTTGATTCAAAGAAATGGACAATTTGATTGTATATCACATTCATCTACTATGTTCAGCCTTGCAAGTATTAAACTTGTTTTTGTCTCCAATTAGGGTCCAACAGCAAAGCCACGTCAGCATGTTGACAAGTACTCTATAATCCACATAACAGCATCCGTACGAAGTACAAGTCAAATTATGCAACATTTCAGTCTGTGCAAGAATTTTAAGTATTTTAGTACAATATTTTATTTACTACTCCTTCACATCCCTTCGAATATGTCTGTTACTCCCGTCACCTCTCTTCGAATATGTCTGTTACCCTTTCACCTCTCTTCGAATATGTCTGTTACCCTTTCACCTCTCTTCGAATATGTCTGTTACCCCCGTCACCTCTCTTCGAATATGTCTGTTACCCTTTCACCTCTCTTCGAATATGTCTGTTACCCCTTCACCTCTCTTCGAATATGTCTGTTACCCCTTCACCTCTCTTCGAATATGTCTGTTACCCCTTCACCTCTCTTCGAATATGTCTGTTACCCCTTCACCTCTCTTCGAATATGTCTGTTACCCTTCACCTCTCTTCGAATATGTCTGTTACCCCTTCACCTCTCTTCGAATATGTCTGTTACCTCCTTCACCTCTCGTCTGTAAGCTCACATTTTGGCCGACAACAAACTCACCACATTGAGTGAATGTCGTGTTCTTTCACTTGTTTACTTTTGTTCCTTGCGTCCTGTATGATCACAGTCGCCTTGGACCTTGCTATATACCGTCCACTAGGCTCTCCTATTGCCTTTCCTTCCCCTCTCAAACTATTAACTTCCATTTGCTGTCTTCTAGTATATATAATATTGCAGGCACGTGATTTATTTTTAAATTTATTTTTAACGTTGTTTGTTCTTGAAAGGAGACATCTTTCCGACTCGTTGGTTGTATTGTTTAGTCTATTGTTCAGGTTACCTCATAGCGTGTATAACACTCACTGCTATGAAGAGAGAAGACGTTTACTCTAGCCTTGATCCATTCTTTTAGAAACGATCAAAAGTTTAGATTATAATATGTTCTTTCCGGATACGTTGATACGAGCGTTTCTTGACTTACAGACACAAGCCAACCAGATGTCGTATCTGGTCAAAATTTAACATGGCTTTTTCGTTGGTTTTGTGTCCCACTGGGCTTCTCTTCATTGGATCCTGAGAAATCTGGCAGCCCTCTTTTCTCTAAAAATAATAATATATATTATAACTATAAACTTGACATAGTGTGCGTACAATGATTCCTTATTGTAACTGTAAATGTTAAGGAATCATGAGAAAGTTGTCATTCTTCTTAAAGAAATGTCTAGTTATACAACTGTTGTCATCGATTGAACATAATTCTGTAAAATTAATCTAGTATTTCAAAAAATCGCTGGTCACTTCGGAGCTCTGAAAAATTGCGATTGTTAATTTACTCTCATGAGAATATCCCTATAGGGCAGGGGTCGGGAAACGTTTTGTCTGAGAGAGCCATAAACACCACATATTTTGAAAAGTAATTCTGCGAGAGCCATACATTATGTTTAAAACTAAACATTCCTGTAAATGTGAGCATTTTGTTTAATTTCAACACTAAAACTACAATAATTATGTCTGAATTCTTATAATAACATTGTTATGGGGTTTTATATGCAATTAATGTCAATTAATATGTAGATCAAAGGAGTCTGAATAAACGTTTAAAAAAAAGAATAATCGAATATTCGTGTGAGAGCCAGATGCAGCCATCAATAGAACCACATCTGGCTCGCGAGCAATGGTTTCCCGACCCCTACTATAGGTAGTGCTTTTTTTTCAATAAAAAAGGTACTTGAACGCATATTAAATACAACCTAAAAAATCAGTTAGACCAAATAGCCTGTGGAAAAAAGGTGCCGGAACGCCTTAACAGGAGCGCTCAAATAAAAAAAAACCCCAATTCTTAAAGGGATTATAGGGAATTTCAGAACTATTCACATCCTTTACCCACCGTCAATGTAATAACTATTCACATCCTTTACCCACCGTCAATGTAATAACTATTCACATCCTTTACCCACCGTCAATGTAATAACTATTCACATCCTTTACCCACCGTCAATGTAATAACTATTCACATCCTTTACCCACCGTCAATGTAATAACTATTCACATCCTTTACCCACCGTCAATGTAATAACTATTCACCATCCTTTGCTATCAATGTAATTTGAACATCGATACTCTCAAAACTTATTTCATATTCATATTCGATTCTAACAGGGGCATCAGGATCGGGTGATTGTGAGAACAATTAAAAAGAAAAGCCCTTAAGCAAATCCTGTCCGTTGATAAGAGTTGGAGAATTTTATTGTAAAATCCCGACTTTACTGAAACCTATCCATCAGCATCCCTCCACATTTCCATGAATAACTAAAAACAGGAGTAGAGAGGTGGAAATTTGGGCCCCGAGTGTTAGGGAAAAAAAAAGGGGGGGGTGCTTGTTCTGTATTGCCTCAAGCCTGGGGGGGGGGTGCTTGTTCTGTATTGCCTCCAGCCTGGGGGGTGCTTGTTCTGTATTGCCTCCAGCCTGGGGGGGGGTGCTTGTTCTGTATTGCCTCCAGCCTGGGGGGGTGCTTGTTCTGTATTGCCTCCAGCCTGGGGGGGGGGTGCTTGTTCTGTATTGCCTCCAGCCTGGGGGGGGGGTGCTTGTTCTGTATTGCCTCCAGCCTGGGGGGGGGGTGCTTGTTCTGTATTGCCTCCAGCCTGGGGGGAGGGGGTGGTTGTTCTGTATTGCCTCCAGGCTGGGGGGGGGGTTGCTTGTCCTGTATTGCCTCCAGCCTGGGGGGTGCTTGTCCTGTATTGCCTCCAGGCTGGGGGGGGTGCTTGTCCTGTATTGCCTCCAGCCTGGGGGGTGCTTGTTCTGTATTGCCTCCAGGCTGGGGGGGTGCTTATTCTGTATTGCCTCCAGCCTGGGGGGGGGTGCTTGTTCTGTATTGCCTCCAGGCTGGGGGGGGGTTGCTTGTCCTGTATTGCCTCCAGCCTGGGGGGGGGGTGGGTGCTTGTTCTGTATTGCCTCCAGGCTGGGGGGGGGTTGCTTGTCCTGTATTGCCTCCAGCCTGGGGGGTGCTTGTCCTGTATTGCCTCCAGGCTGGGGGGGTGCTTGTCCTGTATTGCCTCCAGCCTGGGGGGTGCTTGTTCTGTATTGCCTCCAGCCTGGGGGGGTGCTTGTTCTGTATTGCCTCCAGGCTGGGGGGGGTGCTTATTCTGTATTGCCTCCAGGCTGGGGGGGGGGTGCTTGTCCTGTATTGCCTCCAGCCTGGGGGGGGGGTGCTTGTCCTGTATTGCCTCCAGCCTGGGGGGGGGGTGCTTGTTCTGTATTGCCTCCAAGCTGGGGGGGGGTGCTTGTCCTGTATTGCCTCCAGCCTGGGGGGGGGTGCTTGTCCTGTATTGCCTCCAGCCTGGGGGGGGGGTGCTTGTCCTGTATTGCCTCCAGCCTGGGGGGAGGGTGTGCTTGTCCTGTATTGCCTCCAGCCTGGGGGGGTTGCTTGTCCTGTATTGCCTCCAGCCTGGGGGGTGCTTGTCCTGTATTGCCTCCAGCCTGGTGGGTGGGGGGTGCTTGTTCTGTATTGCCTCCAGCCTGGGGGGGTGCTTGTTCTGTATTGCCTCCAGGCTGGGGGGTGCTTGTCCTGTATTGCCTCCAGCCTGGGGGGGGGGTGCTTGTTCTGTATTGCCTCCAGCCTGGGGGGGGGGTGCTTGTTCTGTATTGCCTCCAGGCTGGAACACAATTTCATCAATCAAGGAGAAATAATCGAGACCGGATGTCGCACTCCGGATTGACTTGAGGGCAGAATGTGATGTCATATATAAATACACCCGTAACGGGCATGGAAAAACGTTGCGTGTTCCAAAATGTCCTTTTTGCTGTTTATAGTTTTGTCATTTCCGGCCACCAGCCGGGCCTTATAGAGGCCCGTGTTTGACTTCCGGCTGCCATAGTCATGTCCAATGAAAGCGTCCCGACTGTAAACTTAGCTTGGCGCGGCTAGTTTATAAGTCCGTGATACGGTGGAGTTGTGTGACGTTTGTCAGCCATGTAACGGTCTATGATAATGTTGACTTTTGACTGTTCATATGACGTTAGTCAACTTAACAAAATTAACGGGAACGTTTTTGTCTTTTTAAAATTTGTCAACCCATTTTCTGATTTCTGTGACGCAGTTATGTTTAAGAAAATTTTCTACAAAATGTAAAGGTGTGGCTCCTTTTATGTTGAATCATTTTTAAAAGGAAAGTAAACATTTTCTTTTTTCCCTAATTTAACTTTTTTAAAAAATATTTATAATACTTAAAAAAAAAGAATACACATATAATCATCTTCAAGTGAAGATAAATGTTAAAAAATGTAATTGATGTCTTCCCTCATTGCAACAGTAGACTGGTCACTCAATGAAATAGTAGACTCTATTCACTCAATGAAATAGTAGACTCTATTCACTCAATGAAATAGTAGACTCTATTCACTCAATGAAATAGTAGACTCTATTCACTCAATGAAATAGTAGACTCTATTCACTCAATGAAATAGTAGACTCTATTCACTCAATGAAATAGTAGACTCTATTCACTCAATGAAATAGTAGACTCTATTCACTCAATGAAATAGTAGACTTTGTAAACAAAAATGATTTTAAGGTCGTACACATCGCATGTAAAAATGTAAACCGAATAAAAAGAAACAAGTAACTCTCCCAATACCCAGCCAATTAACGAGAAAGTCTGGATTAAAAAAAAGTATGTAAGTGTACATCGTGTGGAGAATAGATAGAAATTACTAATAATCTTCCGTGTAGAAGGAACTTTGAAAATATGTGGTCAATTCAGTGGCTGAATTTATGTAAATAAGAGAGTAGTTGAATATATGTAGATAAGTGAGTATCTTATCTTATCTTATCTTATCTTAACTACACAGAAGATAATTGCGTTCACAGACTATGACGGATGATCTGTTGGCAAGTATTGCAGCTTTCACAGGCCACGGCCATGAAGGTTCCACGCATTACCCAGCCGCCTAACTAGTGTTAGGTAACTATTCGGAACTGGGTGACACAGGGACGCCCTAGGCCTTGCCTTCACATGGATTCGAACCCGTGACCATCAGTACGCCAGTCGAACGCGCTGCCACCGTGTCCCACAGAAGTTGAATGTATGTAGACAAGTGAGAACACTTCTGTAAGTCACTAGACATTAAATAAACGCACTTAATCCTTTTAAGAGTTCATTTAGTTTCAACCCTCCCTACCAATCTTGTTCTATCTGCAACCCTCCCTACCAATCTTGTTCTATCTGCAACCCTCCCTACCAATCTTGTTCTATATGCAACCCTCCCTACCAATCTCGTTCTATATGCAACCCTCCCTACCAATCTCGTTCTATATGCAACCCTCCCTACCAATCTTGTTCTATATGAATCCCTCCCTATCAATCTTGTTCTATATGCAACCCTCCTTACCAACCTTGTTCTATATGCAACCCCCCTACCAATCTTGTTCTATATGCAACCCTCCCTACCAACCTTGTTCTATATGCAACCCTCCCTACCAACCTTGTTCTATATGCAACCCTCCCTACCAATCTTGTTCTATATGCAACCCTCCCTACCAACCTTGTTCTATATGCAACCCTCCCTACCAATCTTGTTCTATATGCAACTCTCCCTACCAATCTTGTTCTATATGCAACACTCTCTACCAATCTTGTTCTATATGCAAACCTCCCTACCAACCTTGTTCTATATGCAACCCTCTCTACCAACCTTGTTCTATATGCAACCCTCCCTACCAACCTTGTTCTATATGCAACCCCCCTACCAATCTTGTTCTATATGCAACCCTCCCTACCAACCTTGTTCTATATGCAACCCACCCTACCAACCTTGTTCTATATGCAACACTCCCCACCAATCTTGTTCTATATGCAACCCTCTCTACCAACCTTGTTCTATATGCAACCCTCCCTACCAACCTTGTTCTATATGCAACCCCCCTACCAATCTTGTTCTATATGCAACCCTCCCTACCAACCTTGTTCTATATGCAACCCACCCTACCAACCTTGTTCTATATGCAACACTCCCCACCAATCTTGTTCTGTATGCAACCCTCCCTACCTATCTTGTTCTATATGCAACCCTCCCTACCAACCTTGTTCTATATGCAACTCTCCCTACCAATCTTGTTCTATATGCAACACTCTCTACCAATCTTGTTCTATATGCAACCCTCCCTACCAATCTTGTTCTATATGCAACCCTCCCTACCAACCTTGTTCTATATGCAACCCTCCCTACCAATATTGTTCTATATGCAACCCTCCCTACCAAACTTGTTCTATATGCAACCCTCCCTACCAACCTTGTTCTATATGCAACCCTCCCTACCAACCTTGATCTATATGCAACCCCCCTACCAATCTTGTTCTATATGCAACCCTCCCTACCAACCTTGTTCTATATGCAACCCTCCCTACCAACCTTGTTCTATATGCAACCCACCCTACCAACATTGTTCTATATGCAACACTCCCCACCAATCTTGTTCTGTATGCAACCCTCCCTACCTATCTTGTTCTATATGCAACCCTCACTACCAACCTTGTTCTATATGCAACCCTCACTACCAACCTTGTTCTATATGCAACCCTCCCTACTAACCTTGTTCTATATGCAACCCTCCCTACCAACCTTGTTCTATATGCAACCCCCTACCAATCTTGTTCTATATGCAACCCTCCCTACCAACCTTGTTCTATATGCAACCCTCCCTACCAACCTTGTTCTATATGCAACCCAGCCTACCAACCTTGTTCTATATGCAACACTCCCCACCAATCTTGTTCTGTATGCAACCCTCCCTACCTATCTTGTTCTATATGCAACCCTCCCTACCAACCTTGTTCTATATGCAACTCTCCCTACCAATCTTGTTCTATATGCAACCCTCCCTACCAAACTTGTTCTATATGCAACCCTCCCTACCAAACTTGTTCTATATGCAACCCTCCCTACCAATCTTGTTTTATATACAACCCTCCCTACCAATCTTGTTCTATTTGCAAACCTCCCTACCAACCTTGTTCTATATGCAACCCTGCCTACCAACCTTGTTCTATATGCAACCCTCCCTACCAATCTTGTTCTATATGCAACCCTCCCTACCAACCTTGTTCTATATGCAACCCTCCCTACCAACCTTGTGCTATATGCAACCCTCCCTACCAACCTTGTTCTATATGCAACCCTCCCTACCAACCTTGTTCTATATGCAACCCTCCCTATCAACCTTGTTCTATATGCAACCCTCCCTACCAATCTTGTTATATATGCAAACCTCCCTACCAACCTTGTTCTATATGCAACCCTCCCTACCAACCTTGTTCTATATGCAACCCTCCCTACCAATCTTGTTCTATATGCAAACCTCCCTACCAACCTTGTTCTATATGCAACCCTCCCTACCAACCTTGTTCTATATGCAACCCTCCCTACCAATCTTGTTCTATATGCAACCCTCCCTACCAATCTTGTTCTGTATGCAACACTCCCTACCAATCTTGTTCTATATGCAACCCTCCCTACCAATCTTGTTCTATATGCAACCCTCCCTACCAACCTTGTTCTATATGCAACGCTCCCTACCAATTTTGTTCTATATGTAACCCTCCCTAACTATCTTGTTCTATATGCAACCCTCCCTACCAACCTTGTTCTATATGCAACCCTCCCTATCAATCTTGTTCTATATGCAACCCTCCCTACCAATCTTGTTCTATATGCAACACTCCCTACCAATCTTGTTCTGTATGCAACCCTCCCTACCAATCTTGTTCTATATGCAACCCTCTCTACCAATCTTGTTCTATATGCAACCCACCCTACCAACCTTGTTCTATATGCAACTCTCCCTACCAATCTTGTTCTATATGCAACCCTCCCTACCAATCTTGTTCTATATGCAACCCTCCCTACCAACCTTGTTCTATATGCAACTCTCCCTACCAATCTTGTTCTATATGCAACCCTCCCTACCAACCTTGTTCTATATGCAACCCCCTACCAATCTTGTTCTATATGCAACCCTCCCTACCAATCTTGTTATATATGCAAACCTCCCTACCAACCTTGTTCTATATGCAACCCTCCCTACCAACCTTGTTCTATATGCAACCCTCCCTACCAATCTTGTTCTATATGCAACCCTCCCTACCAATCTTGTTCTATATGCAACCCTCCCTACCAATCTTGTTCTGTATGCAACCCTCCCTACCAATCTTGTTCTATATGCAACCCTCCCTACCAATCTTGTTCTATATGCAACCCTCCCTACCAACCTTGTTCTATATGCAACTCTCCCTACCAATCTTGTTCTATATGTAACCCTCCCTACCAATCTTGTTCTATATGCAACCCTCCCTACCAACCTTGTTCTATATGCAACCCTCCCTATCAATCTTGTTCTATTTGCAACGCTCCCTACCAATCTTGTTCTATATGCAACACTCCCTACCAATCTTGTTCTATATGCAACCCTCCCTACCAATCTTGTTCTATATGCAACCCTCTCTACCAATCTTGTTCTATATGCAACCCACCCTACCAACCTTGTTCTATATGCAACTCTCCCTACCAATCTTGTTCTATATGCAACCCTCCCTACCAATCTTGTTCTATATGCAACCCTCCCTACCAACCTTGTTCTATATGCAACTCTCCCTACCAATCTTGTTCTATATGCAACCCTCCCTACCAATCTTGTTCTATATGCTAACACATATTTTTTTCATATTAAAAAAAAACGAAACAAAAAACTATATGAACATATTAGCACTCGACACTACATGTCTCCTTTACTAGATCAATATTTAAATTGTCGTTAAATCTCATTTAGTGCATATAGCGAGTTTCTTAATTAAACGTGTGTGAGTGTGGAAACACCGATTTCAGCGTTACTAAGATAATTGTGTTGTTTTTTCATTTGATTTATTGACTAAATTGTAGCCTTTTGATAAAATCATTTATTTGTTTAACGTATTGAAAGCAACCCAAATTTTTTAAAGACGATCTATGACGATGTGAATATAGCAATTATTTTAATGACCCTCCCTCCTCCCTTATGTATACATTTCTTTCGACAAAGACGCCCACACCGCAATACTTAACCAAAAATAAGACCTCTAACAAATGCGCTACAGACTAAGGACGTTTACTTCTGGTGGTTGAAATAGAATAGATGTTTAAAACAAATCATTTAGGTAATAACCAATTTTTAAGGGAACAAATATTTTTTTAATGATGGTAGTACTATTCAATGACTGGCCTGTGCCCAAACTCTCTGTGCATTAATATACTGACCACAGATTAAGATAATACATTCCTTGACCATCGATTACATGGCCATATATTTTTTTTACCATAGATTCCCTGACAATAGTCAAATCCCGTTTACCCCCCACCCCAAATCTTGTCCACCCCCCACCCCCCAATCTTGTCCAACCCCACCCCCAATCTTGTCCACCGCCACCCCCAATCTTGTCCACCGCCACCCCCCAATCTTGTTCACCCCCACCCCCAATCTTGTCCACCCCACCCCCAATCTTGTCCACCCCACCCCCAATCTTGTCCACCCCACCTCCAATCTTGTCCACCCCCCACCTCCAATCTTGTCCACCCCCCACCTCCAATCTTGTCCACACCCACCTCCAATCTTGTCCACCCCCCCACCCCCAATCTTGTCCACTGTAGGAAAGATTTTAAAAAACCCATAAATGTTAACTCTAAAGAGACCGGTTATGGCCTAAAGAGACCGGTTATGGCCTAAAGAGACCGGCTATGGCCTAAAGAGACCGGTTATGGCCTAAAGAGACCGGTTATGGCCTAAAGAGACCGGTTATGGCCTAAAGAGACCGGTTATGGCCTCTCATTTTTTTCCGAGGTTCCATATACAGGTAAATGTTAATTAAACAGATAAAAGTTCTACACTGCTGGAAATTCTTTCGATCCTATCTTCTTTTATACATAACTTTGATTATACTCATTGTAACTGGTGGCGATATGTTCTAGTGGCCAATCGGTCGGCGTAGAATATTGACTTCTATGTAGTTCATAAATCTATTGTAATATTGTATCTGGCTGGCAAGTGATTTATTGAATAGTTTCTTTAAACAAATTGTTTTTTGTTCAAATCTATCGCTACTACTACTAGTGGGTCTAAAATGTTATTATGTAGAATGTAGAATGTGATATATATTATAAACTCTAAATTGGAATGTCTTTCGATTTCTTGTCCCCTCTTCTCAACTTCGCTTTTAGAGATTGATGCATGTTTGTTTTCTACTTATAGGTAGTGCAACTTTGATTAAAACTTTTATTGGTTATTTGTGTTGAGGAAAACATTTTCTGAAACGTTTACACTTGTAAAAACATTATTAAAACCAAATATGTTTTTCTTATATAGTCTTACAGTGTACAGATGTGTGAGAAAACGCGACGAACATATAGATCTAGAGCGATTTCCTGCTAATGAATATTTTAAGCGACAATTTAAAAAAAAAGCCAACAAGGAATAAAATGGATTAAAAACTATTTCGGAAATAATGTATGGTGTTTTGTTGCCATCTCAGCGATGATATCCAAATGGTTGAAAGATCTCCCTTTTCTTCCTCTATCCCCACTTACATTTTCACTTTCACACCTCTCTCCGCCTCCCTCTACCACTATCAATCTATCACACCTTCTCATTCTCCTCCCCCACCAATCTCTTTTTGGTTGGCTCGGACAGAGATTTATTTGAATTCATGCCAAATAAAGGATTTCTTTAAAAAGGCGGATAACATGACTTTTGAATTCAGCAATAAAAGTCAAATGGACACGTCACAAGTTATCCATTAGCTTTAAGAGACTTTTGTTGTAGATACAGGGACTTTAAAAGAAAAAGCTTGAATCAGAACTCAGCTACTTGACTACCAAAAGGCACACAAAACTGTGAGAAAACACACCTTAAGTTAGCAGTGAATTCACAGCTGGCGGAATAACATTGTGCTTATTATTCCTAGAAGCCGTCACGCCGTGTCATAGAAGAATGTCTATTATTCTCCTTCGACGTGGTTTAACGTGGGGCAAAGAAAATTCACTATCTGTAAAATGTGAAAACTGTTCATTTTTCATGTTGAATAAAATAACTCGCTAGCCTGGCAATAGCTGATCTCCCCACCCTCTTTCACACCAACTGTTTATATTCACCAAGTTGAGAGATGTGCGTACGCAGCTGTGACAATTCCATAATAATAATTATTTTGACTGAAACTCGGAGCAACCTGCCACGCGCCAAATTCTCGTGTACTCACGCAGCACGCACGAGCAAAGATTCCTTGCAAGCACAGGTTACCGTAAACAAAGCCAGTGACCCGTGCTGGCGATGATGGGGCTACGGTCGGATTTTCACGACAACTTCCGGCTATGATCACACGCCTCATCTATATGCCGGTGGCGGAGTGAGTGGGGCGGACATCGCAACAAGCTGGATGGGCGTGTCAGATCTGGGTTGGGTTAAAAAAGAAAGAAGAAAAATCACAATCATTAATTACGGCGTTTAAGTCTAGGAATATTTTTTTCGCCAATTGAAAGTATCCAACATCTGACAATCCCATATTTCTACTTATACTACAGATATTCCAATGTTTCTACTTTTACTCCAGATTTTCCAATGCTTCTACCTGTACGTCAAATAATCAATGTTTATACTGGCACTCCAGATACTCGTATGTTTCTAGTCATGTTGTTCGTCTGTCGATCCGACGAGGGCCAGTTTAGTCATCTGAGGGTTGCTGGGACTGGCTCTGTCTCATAAACTTAAATGGGACAAAGATACTCAAACTGGGCACTCACACACTTAAATTGGACAAAGATACTGAAACTGGGCACTCACACACTTAAATGGGACAAAGATACTCAAACTGGGCACTCACACACTTAAATTGGACAAAGATACTGAAACTGGGAACTCACACACTTAAATTGGACAAAGATACTGAAACTGGGCACTCACACACTTAAATTGGACAAAGATACTGAAACTGGGCACTCACACACTTTAATTGGACAAAGATACACAAATTTGACAGAAATATCGTTAATATCGAGACATAATCAACATCAAATACACCACCATTCATCCAACTCAACTTTACAAAAAGACCCCGTCGAATTAAAATGGCATACATTCTCCCATACAGACTTTCATATTTGACTCATAAACATAGATAACAAAATACTTGTACCCGCCATAGTCCCATACTTATCTCTTACTGGTAGTCAAAAACACATCTTTTACCGATAACCATATCTCTTACTGATAAAGAAGGGATAGACCCCAATTTAAGCTTATTTCTAATTACCAGGAAATTGATTTTAAACATAGATGATTTATTCTTTCGAAAACTTGGAACATTTCTCACAAGTGAAAAGCTTGGTTTACAATTAAAGTGAAAACATTTGCCTTATGTCTACCTTCATTCGTTTTATTTATATTAGGGCTAGTAGGTACTGTTTAAACAAATTTTGTTTGACTAATAGGTAACAGATTTAATCAATTAATCAATTAATTTCGAATACTGTAATTATATTTTTATAACGAATATATATATCCCGTTAAGTTGCGATTCATTATTTCGCGAAATCGGTTAAGTCGCGGTAATTCCACGACTCCCAAATTTTTTGACGTAAAACAGCAAATTCGTTCTGCTATGCAAGGAATAAGTAAGAAAAATCTTTTTGTTTACGTATGCACGTCTAAATAATTTAATAATAATACGAGGGAAAAGTATGTAATTAACAAAAATATAAATTATTAATAAATTAATTTTGATCGATTAAATTTTAACGATTGATCGATTAATTAATCGTTAATTTCTGAAGCTTGCTCTATTATATATATATAAATATATGATTTAACAACTTGCGGGGTGAAAGGTTTGTCATATTTCGCAGCATAGCTGAGAAAATCAAATACCATTCCCTTAGGCCTTATAACCTTGGGCGCAGGGAGGTACAATTTGGGACCCACAAATCTTCAGATATTTCATAATTGGGGTGGGGTAAGAGGGGGCTAAAATTTACACTCATACTCACATCTCAAACCTTACAGCCTTACAGCATACACACCACCTTTTTCTTATACATCCCCTTCAAATACGGTTCGTTGCGTACCACAGTGGTACCGTGACCCGTCAAAACGGCCCCGGACAAAACGGCCCCAGACAAATTGTTAACACCTTTTCCCTTAGATTTTGTCCAAAAACAAAAGTCGGCTTTAGAATGAGTATATAGGGTATATTATTTCTTCTCAACAAACAATTGTGACTTGGTACCATAATATAGAGAAAGTGTTATTAAATTGTTTCTTGTGATGATATTATTATTGTTTCTTGTTAACTAAAACTTACACTGACTTGGTGAGTAAAAATACCAATATAATATTTGAGTGTATATTTATTCCATTTAACATCTATCAACCGAGGCCGTTATATGTCTTGGGCCGTTTTGACAGGGACCGTTTTGACCGGGCCCGTTTTGACATGAGGCCGTTTTGACTGGAGCCGTTTTGACAAGGGCCGTTTTGACAAGGGCCGTTTTGACAGGGGCCGTTTTGACGGGGGCCGTTTTGACGGGGGCCGTTATGTCAGGGCCCATTTGTCGTGGCCGTTTTGTCCGGGACCGTTTTGTCGGTTAACCCAGTGGTACATATCTTGTAACACCAACAGCTGCCCCTCCCTCTACCAAATCTCTTTGATCTATCATTACCGTAAATGTAATAAGACATTAGCCGGCCCTTGTAGAGGTCTGTTAGAAACGTGGTGGTACACAGAAATATGCCACACCATCTCCAAGCTTCGCAACAATGCCAGGCGCGGCTGCTATCCCAGAGACTGTACCAACAACGGTCGAGTAGCTGAAACCACTTAGCACTTCTCGTAACATTTGGAGCAGGCCAGGAGCACGAAAACAGCTTTACATCATTCAATCTAGGAATGGACGTGAGGGATTTCATTCTCTATGCCCTAGAGCAGGGGTTCCCAACCTTTTTGTTCTCTAGAGCACATTCTAAAATATCGGCAGGGTGGCGGGCACCACCTATTTTTAATCGATAAACTCCTTCCATAACTTCTAATTTTCCCATAATTTATTTTCTTATATTAATAATTTATTAATAAATTAATTAAATAATAAACAAACATGTTTCAAAATAATTAAATTATTATTCAAATTGCATACACAGAGAGAAATGTATTTACAAAACGTAAACACATTAAACAAAAAACACAAATACAAAGAAACATTTAAAAAATAAAATAATATCAATATGTCATTGTAATCTTTGGGATTGCATATCAGTGGCCAGTGACTCATAATTAGGAGAGTAAGAGGATAATCCTGTTAGCAAACAATCATAAACATGAAAATCGGTGAGTCGAGATCTATGTCTTGATTTTATTAAGTTCATTTGAAAACAATAATTCGCATAAATATGTCGAACCGAAAAATGGTTCCATTTTATATGCCTTTTTTTTTCAAAAATGGGATCTTTTCTCTGTACACTGTATTCCAAAAGTCACCTGATATTAAGTATTTTAGCAAAATATCATTCTTAAGGTCCAACATTTCTAATTCTAGTTCTTCTGTCTTACCTTGAACAAAATCTGCAATACATGAGGTCATTTCCATTACATTTATTTGACAAGTAAACGGATTGATACAGAAGGAAACAATTGGCTCGATATGTCTAAACTGCAAAAATCTCTCTACAAACTGTTTTTTTAACACTTGAAGATACTTAATTATAATGACACGTTTAGTTCATTATTACCTAACATTTTCTTCATACGTGGGAAATGCACGAGAGAATCGATCTGCAGATGTGATATCAGCAAATCCAATTTAGATTTAAATGACTCTACAGAGCTTATCATTTCAGCTATGTATTTGTCTTTCCCCTGCAACTCCAAATTTAAAGAATTCAATTTTTCCATGATGTGTGTGAAAAATCCTAAATCAATCAGCCAGCGAGAGTCAGCTAATTTATCATTATTCTCCTTTTTATCGTTTATAAATGTTTTTATTTCTTCAATTAAACTAAAAAATCTTGTAAGAACCTTTTCTTTACGGAGCCAACGTACTTCAGTATGCATAATAAGATCATGTTCTTTATCTTCAGTATCTTCTAAAAGGGCCTTGAAAAGTTGATGTTGCAAAGGAGCTGCTCGAATAGAATTGATTATTTTTGTAACTATTTTCATAACGTGTTCAAATGGCAATATTTTACAACACAGAGCCTCCTGGTGGATAATACAGTGGTAGTACATAAAGTTTGAAAATGATTCATCCTTCTTGCAGAGGGCAATACATCCTTTGTTTTTACCTACCATTGCTGGTGCCCCATCGGTGGTTATCGCAGACAGCTTGTGCAAATGCATATTTATTGACTTGGCGTATGTTCTGAATGTATTATAAATATCCTCATCCTTTGTCTGTCCTTTCATAGGTAATAATTGTAACTTATCCTCTTTTACTGTGAAGTTACTAAATACCATTCTCACCATAACTGCTAACTTTGCACTGTCTGATATATATGTTGACTCGTCAACTTGTAGCGAGAACAAGTCACAAATTTCCAAGTCAGTCTTTAACTGAGTTTGTATGTCCGTTGAAATTGCATGTTTTCTTCCTGTGACGGTGTTATTTGACACGGGGTTGGGAACCTCTGCCCTAGAGACTGTGGGAATACAGACAATAAGGGGTATTTAAGGGATGGGAGGGGGAACTAATTACCATTCTTTCTCTTGTGAAATAATGAAATGACATTGTTTAAATAAAGCTGTTTAGTAAGGGTCGGGGCAAGTGCTCTGATCTGGTAAAAAATGTCCACATAAAACTGACTTATAGAAAACGAAAAAGACTACTGGTAATTTTATCAGCAAGAAAAATGCAAATGGACAATTATTTAATTTTATATTCATTATGTTCTTTCCTCTCTCTTTCCTCTCTCTTTCTCTCTCGTTCCCTCCCTGCCTACCTCTCTATCTCTCACTCTACCAGCGACTACGCTTTACGATTAGAATTAGTGATTAGATTTTATTTACAGTCAAACCTCTCATAACGAGTTTAATTCGTTGCAGAGTCTTACTCGTTAAGCGAAACACCCGTTATACGAAACAATTTTTCCCATACAAATCAATGTAAAATACGATAATCCGCTCCATGCTGAAAAAATACTCATTTTTCAAAAATTAATAAATTATTAACATCCATTCAAATAAAATTACTTTAGGAGTGAAATAACTAGAATACAATTTAGATTTGAAACAAACAAAAAAAACGTAAAGAAAAATATGAATTTATGAGAAATAATTATTCCTTTTAAACTAGAAAACTGTCCAAAGAAATTTTTTTCTGCGGACGCTTCCAAAATTTGATGAAAATGTGTCGTAACCGTTTCGTAGTCAATGTTGTCTCTGTCTTTGAATCATTCATCTCCTTAATTGTTCTTGAGAATAGTGCAGATCGTTGATAGCCTATATTGACCTTTTTATAAAATATTATTTCCCATTTATTTATTTAAAGATTTTCCGGTATAATTATTGTGCATTGATTATGACTGTTCGCTTTCACTTTTTAATTGATGAGTTTGAGAATAATAGATATGCCTAATGACCTTTTTTAATGTTTCGAAGTTTTACACATTTTTTTCGATTTATTTTAGTTTTGTGTTGACTTGTTTGTGTGTTCAGTTGTTTGAGTTGTCAGTATGGTCACTTGTCCGCATGTTCACAAGTCGTGTGTTCTGTTGTCTGTGCGTTCACTTGTCCGCATGTTCACATGTCGTGTGTTCAATTGTCTGTACGTTCACTTGTCCGCATGTTCACATGTCGTGTGTTCACTTGTCCGCATGTTCACATGTCGTGTGTTCTGTTGTCTGTGTCTTCATTTGTCCGCATGTTCACATGTCGTGTGTCCTGTTGTCTGTGTGTTCACTTGTCCGCATGTTCACATGTCGTGTGTTCTGTTGTCTGTGTGTTTACTTGTCCGCATGTTCACATGTCGTGTGTTCTGTTGTCTGTGTGTTTACTTGTCCGCATGTTCACATGTCGTGTGTTCTGTTGTCTGTGTGTTTACTTGTCCGCATGTTCACATGTCGTGTGTTCTGTTGTCTGTGTGTTCACTTGTCCGCATGTTCACATGTCGTGTGTTCTGTTGTCTGTGTGTTCACTAGTCCGCATGTTAACATGTCGTGTGTTCTGTTGTCTGTGTGTTCACTTGTCCGCATGTTCACATGTCGTGTGTCCTGTTGTCTGTGTGTTCACTTGTCCGCATGTTCACATGTCGTGTGTTCTGTTGTCTGTGTGTTCACTTGTCCGCATGTCCACATGTCGTGTGTTCTGTTGTCTGTGTGTTCACTTGTCCGCATGTTCACATGTCGTGTGTCCTGTTGTCTGTGTGTTCACTTGTCCGCATGTTCACATGTCGTGTGTCCTGTTGTCTGTGTGTTCACTTGTCCACATGTTCACATGTCGTGTGTCCTGTTTTCTGTGTGTTCACTTGTCCGCATGTTCACATGTCGTGTGTCCTGTTGTCTGTGTGTTCACTTGTCCGCATGTTCACATGTCGTGTGTCCTGTTGTCTGTGTGTTCACTTGTCCGCATGTTCACATGCCGTGTGTCCTGTTGTCTGTGTGTTCACTTGTCCGCATGTTCACATGCCGTGTGTCCTGTTGTCTGTGTGTGCACTTGTCCGCATGTTCACATGTCGTGTGTCCTGTTGTCTGTGTGTTCACTTGTCCGCAT
Source organism: Ampullaceana balthica (assembly GCA_944989445.1). Lineage (NCBI taxonomy): Eukaryota > Metazoa > Mollusca > Gastropoda > Lymnaeidae > Ampullaceana > Ampullaceana balthica. The sequence continues at coordinate 299,153 of CALYLW010000516.1, read as the reverse complement.
GTTCACATGTCGTGTGTCCTGTTGTCTGTGTGTTCACTTGTCCGCATGTTCACATGTCGTGTGTCCTGTTGTCTGTGTGTTCACTTGTCCGCATGTTCACATGTCGTGTGTCCTGTTGTCTGTGTGTTCACTTGTCCGCATGTTCACATGTCGTGTGTCCTGTTGTCTGTGTGTTCACTTGTCCGCATGTTCACATGTCGTGTGTCCTGTTGTCTGTGTGTTCACTTGTCCGCATGTTCACATGTCGTGTGTCCTGTTGTCTGTGTGTTCACTTGTCCGCATGTTCACATGTCGTGTGTCCTGTTGTCTGTGTGTTCACTTGTCCGCATGTTCACATGTCGTGTGTCCTGTTGTCTGTGTGTTCACTTGTCCGGTCACCCGCCTTCCTTACATATAAAATGAATATTAAAATGATTTTAATTGTATGTCAGTATTGTCAGTTTGTCCTATTACACAATTCACCTTATCGCAATGAAACTTCTGAAAGTTGAGTACACCTCGCTAAGGATACTGGCAATGTAAAATAAATACCACTTATTATTCGCAAACGTTAAGGATTTTATTCACAATTCGATTATGCATGATCTATTCAAATATTGACACATATATCCATCATGATCCAGATTATAATCTACTGGGGTTTTGAACGTTATATCTTGCACGTTTCAGCTCGGGGCACTTATTTTTTTAATTCCTAATATAAGATATATAAATATTATTTTACACATTGAATACCGGCACCATTAATCCGATTTCCATAAAACTTTGAATACTTGTTTAGTTCACTCCCGCAAAGATTTCTGGCATAACATTTTTAAAAAAAATTATTACCCATTGGGGGCCGGGGGCCAAAATATCATTTTTCCGTATATGAACAAAATTTAAAAAAATAAATAAATAAATTTGGCTATGGGGTAAACGGGTGGATCTTGATTAAAATTTGTACATAAAAACATGAAGGAACATATTAAAGTACTATAGGAATTTTGACGTCCATTCCTTCGGGAGGGGGGGGGGTTTAACTGCTAAGAAGAATGTGTGGGGTTGACAACAATACAGAACTTTGAAACAATAATAATAATAACCATTTAGTTCTAAGTTCTCTAAAGCCCGCGTCTGTCATATAAGTTTTTTGAGGGTGTTAGAGTTTCTTGAGGAGGCCGAAAGTTTATGAGAATGCCTCTAGTTTATAATGGTGCCCGTATTAAAAGGGCACTTTGGTGTACAATTGAATAAGAGATTTCTACTGTGCAACACCAAAAACACTTTACTTCGCTACTGAAAGTAATGAAGTTTAAGTAAAGATCTGCCATTGACAGCAAAGATAACACTATACACTGGAGTTACATTGACTTAAGCACACGTCTCAGAAGGGATTAACCAGAACTTTAAAAAAACAAAACAAAAAACATGGTTAGTTGCGAGTGCATGTGTGTGGGTGAGTGGGTGGGAAGATGATGCTGTTGGGTGGGGAGAGGAAGGGAGGCTCTCCTGGTGCTAATAATTGCAGCAGATGCCATCTGTGTTTACCTCCCCCTGACAGATGGAGGCCATGATTGTGTTTTAATAAGTCGAGCCCCCCATTGTTTTGATCGCGCTCACGGACCCAGTTACCGCATTTTGACATTTAAACACCTATGTGTGAATGGTGAATTAACTGATTATGGAAGTCCAGGGGATTAAAAGGAGCTATATCATGGTAAGATAAATGAATGGTGAATTAGCTGGTTATAGAAGTCTAGGGATGGATTGTAGCTATATCATGGTGAAAGAAATGAATGGTGAATTAGCTGGTTATAGAAGTCTAGGGATGGATTGTAGCTACATCATGGTGAAAGAAATGAATGGTGAATTAGCTGGTTATAGAAGTCTAGGGATGGATTGTAGCTATATCATGGTGAAAGAAATGAATGGAAATTCTGGAGTAAAGCTTGAAGTAAACGTGAGCGGTTAATACGATGTATTTGGTGGTAATAGAAGTGAGTCTGTGGTAGTTCTGGTCAATGAAGTGAACGGTCAGTGTGATTGATGCATTTGACGGGAATAGAAATTAGCAATTATTATGAGATATTTAGAATTTAGTGAGTATGAGGTAATTGCTGGTAATAGAAGTGAGCGGCTGTGAGTTATTTAGTCGTAGTAGAAGTGAATGTAGGGATGGCTATCGGCTAAGGCTAAGGTAACCAAGCGTTCTGAAAAATGATTTAAAAACGGCGCTATCCGGCTTTTGTTATTTGCTCTGGTCTGGGGAAAAAAAAAGGGGGGGGGGTTGGTTGTGTTCAACACATTTCTGAGATAACCTCACAACGTTCATAGTGAAACCGATACATTGATCTTTTCATATTGATTACGATTACCACTAATAATACGTTACAAGCACTTGATTTCAAAATTATTTTTAATAACAATCAACAATTTCTTTAAGTCATAATCGTAGCTATGTAAAATGTAATGTCGTTATATGTTGTAGCTATGATATATATGTTCTACATTGAATGCATTGATTGTTATATGCGTACAACAATTTTTTTTTGTGTGAAGCGATTTGAGCCCAACTGCTTGCTTGGATGCAGCGCTAAATAAATTACTTTTTTTAAAAAAATATTGATTTTCATAGAAAAGTAAGGTTTATCAATTTTTGCCTCAATGGATTTTTATTCCTTATCAAAGAGATTCGTTTTTTTTGAGTTCACGTGGTCAGGAAAATACTTGAAGTTTAAAGATCGAAAGAGCATGCTTAAAGAAACTAAAATATACTGAAATAGTTGTCAATTTGCGCCTTTAAATAACATGCAGACACCTGACGCTCGTTAGCAAGCATTCTTAAGACCACGAAGCGTTTTTGATACCCGAACGAACCGTCGTCTTTTAGTCGATCAATTCCTTTCATTTTTTAAGTAGGTTTTGAGCATAGTCTGTAGAGTATACGTATTATACTAATGCAGAAGTGACACAGACGGCCAAATCTCATAGACAGAAGTGTCACAGACGGCAAATCTCACAGACAGAAGTGTCACAGACGGCAAATCTCACAGACAGAAGTGTCACAGACGGCAAATCTCACCGACAGAAGTGACACAGACGGCCAAATTTCACGAAAAGAAGTGACACAGACGACCAAATCTTACAGATAGGAGTGACACAGACGGCCAAATCTCATAGAAGTGTCACAGACGGCCAAATCTCACAGACAGAAGTAAAAAAGACGGCCAAAACTCACAGACAGAAGTGACGCAGACGGCCAAATTTCACGGACAGAAGTGACACAGACGGCCAAATCTCACGGACAGTAGTACCAAAGACGGTCAAATCTCATTGAGAGAAGTGACACAGACTGCAAAATCTCACAGGCAGAAGTGACACAGACGGCCAAATATTGCGGTTTGGTTTAGAGATATTGTTCCTAATGGTGTGGCTTGTGGGGAGCCATTGACTAATTGAACACATTTAATCAGGAAGACTTCTTGTTATAGAACTTATTTAAATCACGTTGCGGACTCGCAAAAAGAACACGTTTAACATTAAAGCCATACGTAGACAGTGCTAGTTATTCAAAATAAACTCTTTATTTCTTTGACAGAAACTTTCGGCCTTAGTGAGAAAATGTTTGCTTTACAGAAAGAACTCTTATCTAAGAGGTAGGTTAAAAAACTTGAAATGCCATCATGTTTTTGCTATATTTTCAACGTTCTCAGTCACACATTATTTTCTAAGTTAAGGCAGCGTCAAAAAACTAAGACTAAAAATAAAAAAAATATGGACACACATTAAAGGCAACCATTCATGTTAGGCTACCCATCAAAATCTCCCTCCCCCCCCCAGCTAAGCACCCATCCTCCCCGCCAGGAGCACGTGTTTGCAGACTTGAAGACAAAATGTTACACTGCTGATGTCAGATACCGCGCTCCTGATGTCTGTTGAAGATTGGACGGCAGCAGTTTATGATTACCGCACGTTTCCGATGAGATGGTCACCCCACCAGGTTCCAATCTTTCAAAGCTCGTTACAACGATTGTTACTTTCAGAAGTTCAGAAGGTAGTTTTCCTCAAATCATTATAGTATCAATAGTAAATACTACATGTAGTGTATCGAGAATAAACGAAAAGTTAATGACCAAAGAACTACTTGTTTTTTAATGTGATCAAAAAATATAATTTAAAAATCCTTACTTTCATTTTTTGATACATTTTGGCACTTAAATAAAGAAAAAAGTTCTTCAGGGTTGAAACTATATTACCATACATAATATTTTTGAATCATAAGATTTGATCTGTCAGCAAATTGTGAAATAAGCAATAATATTGGGATATAATCAATATATAATATTAAGCAATAACAAATATTAGCCCTCCCCCATATAAGGCTATTGAAAATTCCGATAACTAAAGAAAACTTGTCACTTGTGTGTTAAAGACATTAATAATCCATATATACATTACGTCAATTACATCAAGTGTACTAAAAAATAACCAAATGAAACGTTATGTATAACGAATGGAATTCGTAGATAATAGACGTGATGGGTGCCTAAAAACTACGTTCAAGGTACACAATACATACACATTAATGTAATATGCATACATATATAAATTATTATTGATCACATAAATATTAATAATAAGTGCTTATACATAAATAGCACGCTTAAAATTAAGTTGTAACCGTCAACAAATAAGGAAGACAGCTGATATATCTTAGGTTGCCAGGTTTTAAATCGGACTGTCTTCGTTATCAGCAGATTGATTTGATAAAAAAAATATAATAAAATATCAGACATACACATGTGCACTAAGTCTCTCTCCTCTCCCACTTTGGGAGACTAAGATGGTTTGTTCATGGCAATATTAACTAACAAAAACACAATTCTTGGCAAATTAAAGCTGCGTGTTGAAAGTCTAGAAGTTTTTTGAGAAAGGGTTTCAGTTTCATCACTAAAACAAACACCAACAAATGTCAACAGCCCTTCATTTACGTCATTAGAGATTGGCAGAATTAGCGATGGTAGATTTATTTAGTATAGTTGTTCATGCAAGGCTTTAGGCCATGGTGTTGGTATGGGAAGAGGTAACATGTGCCCCTCTCTCGTTGGGACACAAACTGGACATTGTAGAATCTCAGCCTCTCTCACATCTTCCACACAAACTGGGCATTGTAGAATCTCAGCTTCTCTCACATCTCCCACACAAACTGGGCATTGTAGAATCTCAGCCTCTCTCACATCTTCCACACAAACTGGGCATTGTAGAATCTCAGCTTCTCTCACATCTCCCACACAAACTGGGCATTTAGGAATCTCAGCTTCTCTCACATCTCTCACACAAACCTGGAATGTAGAATCTCAACATCATCCTCTCAAATCTCCCACACAAATGAGACATTTTAGAATCACAGCTCCGCACACAAACACACACACCGAACCCTATCATAGTTTATGGTTGTATGCATTTCCGCCTTTACATGTACGCAACAACATGTACGCACAAATTGAATGCCAAGATGGCGAAGTCATAGAGAGGAAAGAAAAAAAATGGAAACACAGGGGCATCCATCGGCTTTTTGACAAGACAAATTGTTTCAATAACAGCCAGGGACGAGAATTTCATAATGTTTTCCTCACAAACATCTACTCTCTCTCTCTCTCTCTCTCTCTCTCTCTCTCTCTCTCTCTCTCTCTCTCTCTCTCTCTCTCTCTCTCTCACACACACTCTCTCTCTCTCACTATGTTCTTACTTTTCCAACCTTTAAACCACGTCACTCCTCATTTGTCATACATCGTTTTTCACAGAATCAATATTAGTAAACTTATTTACTTTCATTTCTTTATTCCATTTCTTCATTACATCTTATGGTCATGGTGTTATCATTTTGAACCGGGACCTTAACATTGTTGAAATCCGATCTATTAATTTTTTGCACAGCGCATATTTTCGATTAGTGGAGGAATAAAATATTCAATCAATATAAAGGTATACTTATTTTAATGATGAACACTGGCCGGCTTTTTCTTAATGCCCAGATGTTAGTTTATGAGATAAACAAAATGTGGGTGAGAATGCAATAAGGCTTATAGATAAGTAGATGGATAACAAGCAAAATGGGTATGAGTTAGCCTGACAAGACATCACAAAAGACGTCACGTCACGTTCGCTGTTCTGTGACGTCTTGTCAGGCTCACTCATACCATTTTTGCATGTTATCCATCTACTTAGTTTATGAGATGGTTGAAGCCAACTATTACACGTCTCCAAGGAGCCCGGATGTTAGTTTATGAGATGGTTGAAGCCAACTATTACACGTGTCCAAGGAGCCCGGATGTTAGTTTATGAGATGGTTGAAGCTAACTATTACACGTGTCCAAGGAGCCCGGATGTTAGTTTATGAGATGGTTGAGGCCAACTATTACACGTGTCCAAGGAGCCCGGATGTTAGTTTATGAGATGGTTGAGGCCAACTATTACACGTGTCCAAGGAGCCCGGATGTTAGTTTATGAGATGGTTGAGGCCAACTATTACACGTGTCCAAGGAGCCCGGCTGTTAGTTTATGAGATGGTTGAGGCCAACTATTACAGTGTCCAAGGAGCCCGGATGTTAGTTTATGAGATGGTTGAGGCCAACTATTACACGTGTCCAAGGAGCCCGGATGTTAGTTTATGAGATGGTTGAGGCCAACTATTACACGTGTCCAAGGAGCCCGGATGTTAGTTTATGAGATGGTTGAGGCCAACTATTACACGTGTCCAAGGAGCCCGGATGTTAGTTTATGAGATGGTTGAGGCCAACTATTACACGTGTCCAAGGAGCCCGGATGTTAGTTTATGAGATGGTTGAGGCCAACTATTACACGTGTCCAAGGAGCCCGGATGTTAGTTTATGAGATGGTTGAGGCCAACTATTACAGTGTCCAAGGAGCCCGGATGTTAGTTTATGAGATGGTTGAGGCCAACTATTACACGTGTCCAAGGAGCCCGGATGTTAGTTTATGAGATGATTGAGGGCAACTATTACAGTGTCCAATGAGCCCGGATGTCAGTTTATGAGATGGTTGAGGCCAACTATTACACGTGTCCAAGGAGCCCGGATGTTAGTTTATGAGATGGTTGAGGCCAACTATTACAGTGTCCAAGGAGCCCGGATGTTAGTTTATGAGATGGTTGAGGCCAACTATTACACGTGTCCAAGGAGCCCGGATGTTAGTTTATGAGATGGTTGAGGCCAACTATTACACGTGTCCAAGGAGCCCGGATGTTAGTTTATGAGATGGTTGAGGCCAACTATTACACGTGTCCAAGGAGCCCGGATGTTAGTTTATGAGATGGTTGAGGCCAACTATTACACGTGTCCAAGGAGCCCGGATGTTAGTTTATGAGATGGTTGAGGCCAACTATTACACGTGTCCAAGGAGCCCGGATGTTAGTTTATGAGATGGTTGAGGCCAACTATTACACGTGTCCAAGAAGCCCGGATGTTAGTTTATGAGATGGTTGAGGCCAACTATTACACGTGTCCAAGGAGCCCGGATGTTAGTTTATGAGATGGTTGAGGCCAACTATTACAGTGTCCAAGGAGCCCGGATGTTAGTTTATGAGATGGTTGAGGCCAACTATTACACGTGTCCAAGGAGCCCGGATGTTAGTTTATGAGATGGTTGAGGCCAACTATTACACGTGTCCAAGGAGCCCGGATGTTAGTTTATGAGATGGTTGAGGCCAACTATTACACGTGTCCAAGGAGCCTGGATGTTAGTTTATGAGATGGTTGAGGCCAACTATTACACGTGTCCAAGGAGCCCGGATGTTAGTTTATGAGATGGTTGAGGCCAACTATTACACGTGTCCAATGAGCCCGGATATTAGTTTATGAGATGGTTGAGGCCAACTATTACACGTGTCCAAGGAGCCCGGATGGTAGTTTATGAGATGGTTGAGGCCAACTATTACAGTGTCCAAGGAGCCCGGATGTTAGTTTATGAGATGGTTGAGGCCAACTATTACACGTGTCCAAGGAGCCCGGATGTTAGTTTATGAGATGATTGAGGGCAACTATTACAGTGTCCAAGGAGCCCGGATGTTAGTTTATGAGATGGTTGAGGCCAACTATTACACGTGTCCAAGTAGCCCGGATGTTATTTTATGAGGTTTTTTGAGGCCAACTATTACAGTGTCCAAGGAGCCCGGATGTTAGTTTATGAGATGGTTGAGGCCAACTATTACACGTGTCCAAGGAGCCCGGATGTTAGTTTATGAGATGATTGAGGCCAACTATTACACGTGTCCAAGGAGCCCGGATGTTAGTTTATGAGATGATTGAGGCCAACTATTACACGTGTCCAAGGAGCCCGGATGTTAGTTTATGAGATGGTTGAGGCCAACTATTACACGTGTCCAAGGAGCCCGGATGTTAGTTTATGAGATGGTTGAGGCCAAATATTACACGTGTCCAAGGAGCCCGGATGTTAGTTTATGAGATGATTGAGGCCAACTATTACACGTGTCCAAGGAGCCCGGATGTTAGTTTATGAGATGATTGAGGCCAACTATTACACGTGTCCAAGGAGCCCGGATGTTAGTTTATGAGATGGTTGAGGCCAACTATTACAGTGTCCAAGGAGCCCGGATGTTAGTTTATGAGATGGTTGAGGCCAACTATTACACGTGTCCAAGGAGCCCGGATGTTAGTTTATGAAATGATTGAGGCCAACTATTACAGTGTCCAAGGAGCCCGGATGTTAGTTTATGAGATGGTTGAGGCCAACTATTACACGTGTCCAAGGAGCCCGGATGTTAGTTTATGAGATGGTTGAGGCCAACTATTACACGTGTCCAAGGAGCCCGGATGTTAGTTTATGAGATGGTTGAGGCCAACTATTACACGTGTCCAAGGAGCCCGGATGTTAGTTTATGAGATGATTGAGGCCAACTATTGCACGTGTCCAAGGAGCCCGGATGTTAGTTTATGAGATGGTTGAGGCCAACTATTACAGTGTCCAAGGAGCCCGGATGTTAGTTTATGAGATGGTTGAGGCCAACTATTACATGTGTCCAAGGAGCTCGGATGTTAGTTTATGAGATGATTGAGGCCAACTATTACAGTGTCCCAGGAGCCCGGATGTTAGTTTATGAGATGGTTAAGGCCAACTATTACACGTGTCCAAGGAGCCCGGATGTTAGTTTATGAGATGGCTGAGGCCAACTATTACAGTGTCCAAGGAGCCCGGATGTTAGTTTATGAGATGGTTGAGGCCAACTATTACACGTGTCCAAGGAGCCCGGATGTTAGTTTATGAGATGATTGAGGCCAACTATTACAGTGTCCAAGGAGCCCGGATGTTAGTTTATGAGATGGTTGAGGCCAACTATTACACGTGTCCAAGGAGCCCGGATGTTAGTTTATGAGATGGTTGAGGCCAACTATTACAGTGTCCAAGGAGCCCGGATGTTAGTTTATGAGATGGTTGAGGCCAACTATTACACGTGTCCAAGGAGCCCGGATGTTAGTTTATGAGATGATTGAGGCCAACTATTACAGTGTCCAAGGAGCCCGGATGTTAGTTTATGAGATGGTTGAGGCCAACTATTACACGTGTCCAAGGAGCACGGATGTTAGTTTATGAGATGATTGAGGCCAACTATTACACGTGTCCAAGGAGCCCGGATGTTAGTTTATGAGATGGTTGAGGCCAACTATTACAGTGTCCAAGGAGCCCGGATGTTAGTTTATGAGATGGTTGAGGCCAACTATTACACGTGTCCAAGGAGCCCGGATGTTAGTTTATGAGATGGTTGAGGCCAACTATTACACGTGTCCAAGGAGCCCGGATGTTAGTTTATGAGATGGTTGAGGCCAACTATTACACGTGTCCAAGGAGCCCGGATGTTAGTTTATGAGATGGTTGAAGCCAACTATTACACGTGTCCAAGGAGCCCGGATGTTAGTTTATGAGATGGTTGAGGCCAACTATTACACGTGTCCAAGGAGCCCGGATGTTAGTTTATGAGATGGTTGAGGCCAACTATTACACGTGTCCAAGGAGCCCAGATGTTAGTTTATGAGATGGTTGAGGCCAACTATTACATGTGTCCAAGGAGCCCGGATGTTAGTTTATGAGATGGTTGAGGCCAACTATTACATGTGTCCAAGGAGCCCGGATGTTAGTTTATGAGATGGTTGAGGCCAACTATTACATGTGTCCAAGGAGCCCGGATGTTAGTTTATGAGATGGTTGAGGCTAACTATTACATTAGTCAGAGTATCAAGACGATGTCTGAAAGAGGGTTGAAAGACAAGCCTTAAAGGCAAAGATTTTCAAGGCAACTTAAAAGAAGAAAGCACTGGCTTTATTCTTTCGTTATTATTGTAAAACCTAACGTCAGCAGTTATTCCTTCCTTGACAAAACACTTGCGTAGTAATACAGACTCGGGAATTTGAGAGGTAAATGTAAGGTCTTATTACTACGTGTTTAATTCAATATTATTGACCCAGGGTCAATAAAATATTATATTGTTAAGCTCAGGAATATAAATTCAGTGTGTTATGACGGATATAATTGCACATTACTCAACTAGTGTAATCAACTAATATATTTAGAAGACCACAAGGGAAGAAACGGCTATGTGACATTTTTGACATTTTTAAGTTATCCCCTGTATCTGATAGAGGACCGAAAATAGAATGTTCTGAATGAGGTTTTATGATAAAATTATGTCTCTGAACTTATTAGAAATTCAAATCTATTTAGTTAATTTATAAAAAATCTGTACAATTTTGAACTTTGAAACCTGAATATCTTAAAACTACAAAAATGTGACATAGCCGTTTCTTCCCTTGAGCTCTTCAAAAATATGTCTGTTATATTCATATGTAGTATTAATGAAGTAGCAAATGAAGTATGAAATAAAGTAGCGCATATAATATGTAATGAAAGTGTAAACATCGTATGTATTAAAGTAACAGGTATAGTGAGTTAGGAAGTAGCACAGTGTGCAGTGACGAGGGAAGCAGTCTGAGCCGATGGGAGCCAGTCATGATTTACTGGTAGGCAATCTACAGCTGACATCTAAATGAATGTTACCAGCTTTGTGTTATCAGAACCTAGGATCTAGTAGCGTTACCACAAGCGGTAAGTCAACTGTGTTAGCTCGCTCAAGCCCGGTACAGTTGTCTTCAAGACATTTAACTTTGCTGTTTAACTGAAGGGGTAGCCAAATTTTAGTTTAGTTTTAGTATTTTAGTTTATTTGTTTCATTTTATGTGCTTTTTTGCCGAAGAATTAACATATTCTTTATGGTTAGTATTAATAATTAATGGTTTCAAATGGAGGATTATAATTAGATTTTTCTTTCCTTAAAAATTCTTGATAACTTCTGCGGACCGGTGGCGGTTGGCCCACGGACCGGCAATGGTCCGCGTACCACCACTTTGAGTAGCACTAGATTAGAGCATATGTGTCACACTTATTATGCATAAATTCCTACCCGATACAGAGCCGATGACATATTCGCTTTAGTCTGAAAGACCGTTCTCAGACCATGCCATACAATGAGCTGAATAATGTTCAAATGGAAATGAGATCACTTTTTATCATCGGTGTCTGATATGTCCACTTCATAGCACTCTCGTTAGCTATAAGACATTTGTCAGGTGCAAGACTGATGAATTCGACAAGCGTCTCCAAAGTTGAACTATTTTTATCATTTATACTTATTGCATTTATTATTCAAATGTATATACCAATTATATTTAATATTTATTTGTATATACGTATTGTATTTAATATATATTTATAAGTTTATTATATTATATTTATTATTCATTTGATTTTACCCATTATATTTATTATTATTAATATGTATATATTTATTTATCATTTTCTTATGAAAGTGGAAATATTTACCTTAGCACGTGGCACGTGCCGTTCAAAAATCTTAACCAACTATTTTGTTGAAATATATATATTTTTTCAAAGCATAAACAGTAACAAGGCGCCATCCATGAACTGAGACACACACAAAAAAAAAGGATGAAACGCTTTCACTCTGAGCTGGCCGCTATCCGTCACAGCACAAGATCATACACGGACAAATTGCTCGGCTGACTCGCACGAAAGACCCCTGCACGCCTATATCCGTGTCTCCCCCGCCCTCTACCTTCAGCTTAAGATCACGATCTGCTGGCTGGGTGTACGGTGGGGGCCTCACTGAGTCGGACGGCACGGCCTAATATGAAAAGCACATTCCCTGGGAGTTTTTTCAACACTCTTCCTGGGCTGCTCAGCCATTAGCCTAATGGGATTAAGTCGATTCTCTTTAAATTAACCGGGGCGCCCCGCCGGGAGGAGTTCAGGGGGCGCACATTTTGGGTGGGGAGGCAATAATTGTTTTTATTTACACCAATTACTGAGTTAAAAACCTGGCAGTCGTGGGGGGGGGGAGGAGGGAGCTCTCTGTTGGCATTTTTATGACTTATTTTGGCAACTTGTATGAAGTCATGGAGATAGTTATGTTATTTGTGTCAAGAAATATTAATTTACGAAAAAACCTATCTATTTTTAGATGTCCTGTTTATAAAAAGATGACATATTTATTATTAGATGACTGTTTATGTTAGATGACCTGTTTATTATTAGATGGCATGTTTAGAATTTGAAGACCTGTTTATTATTATATGACATTTTATTGCTAGATGACACGTTGATTATTAGACTAGTGTATTACCCGTCAAAATTGACGGAAATTTTCAGCGGAAATCTATTTATTTTGAAAAAAATGCACTCTTTTTAGGGCGCATACGGCGCCCACCTTTTTCAAAAGCCCAACTAACTTGTCCTTGTTTGATAAATACGAAATATTAAACTTTCTGAAATGCACACAAAGTATTTTATAATAGGAGTTGTAGGAGTTCCTCTTTGTTTTTTTATTTTATAATTAACCATCACCAAGTCCTCTTTTTACATTGTTCCCTTTTCCAAAATTAAAATATGAGCTAAAACAATGACGTCATACAATATTTTTTACAGCGCATCTTTAATTTGCACACCTTTTCATGCATTTGTGCAGTAATTTGGTGCGCTGCTTTCTAAAATTAGTAACGTCACGGACATACACTACAGACATGACAGAGATTGCAAATTATGTATATTGATGACATGTTCATTATTAGTTAGAATACCTGTTAATTTGTACATGGGTTATTTATTAATGACCGGTATGAGAAAAAGAGGTCGCCCCTGCTTGCGCTTCAAGGACGTCTGCAAGAAAGACATGTCATTGGCACAGATAGACTATAAAACGTGGGAGACCATTGCCGAGGAGCGCACCTTCTGGCGGGCAAAAGTGCGTGAGGGCATTCATGTCGCGGAAGCATCCCTCATAGCTTTGAGTGAAGAGAGAAGGGCCAGGAGAAAGGGCAGGGGGGCAGAGGAGTAGGAGTACACGCCATCGTCCCATGAGGACGGACGGATGCCATACATATTTATTAATATATGACTTCTCATAATTTGTTCAAGATACTTTCTAAATCGTGGATTCGCAATCTTTGCAATGAGGAGCTCAAGAATCTATGCATTGAACTTATGTTTACTTTTGTGGTGTGACGATTTTAAAATAAAAATAAATAAAAACTTAAACAGCAAAAAATAAAAACTTAAACAGCAAAATTCGTTTGTGTAAATCAATGGTAAATGATAACGCAAAAAATAAAATGAAGAGATTGATTCCACACATAGCCATTGGTATATCAATATGAATTATGGGTCAGTTTTTTTGGCTAATGCGACAGGCAATGTTTGAGGCGTAGTTTAAGGAGACCATTCTATTCCTACAAGACGAATTTGATGCTTTGCCGCAAGTTGTTGAACTAACAGGAACAGATCATTCAGATATATTAGAATTAATTAGAAGTTAAAAAATAACTTTTAAAGAAAGATTTTTCAAAGGAGAGGAAAATGACATATAAAGGGTATTGAGCGAATTAAATTATTAACATTTATAAAACGATTATTTAAAATTATTAATTACAAAAGGATATTAATTATAGCGAATAATTTTTTACTTTTAAATTGAGAATATTTTTGATCCGTCTCGCGAACGCATACGTTTTTAAATGAGATATTAAATGTGCACTAGTACTTAAAAAAAACAACAACATGCCCACGTTACTTTTAAGTACCTAACTTAACTAACTTTAAATTTTTAACTAACTTTGAAGTGCGCATAGATCGTATGTCCAATTAATATAAGCAAACATTTGTTTGACAATTACAGAACTGGAAAGGACAGAGGCCACAAGAGCAGCACTCGTAAGAATATCACCGAAAAGGTAATGTATGTATGTATATAAAAGTAGAGCGTGCTTGGGGCAACATAGACTGAAGGTAATGTATGTATGTATATAAAAGTAGAGCGTGCTTGGGGCAACATAGATGTATATAAAAGTAGAGCTTGGGGCAACATAGACTGACAAGGTGTAGGAGCCGGGTGCCCGAAAAAAAATATAGTTGAGAAACATTGAGCACATACACATTCTTTAATAACCATTAAGTCTCCACTTCCCTTGTTGAATCGTTTCTCCGCCACGTCATGCTTTCATCTATCGGCCAGATATCTTTTCAACTCTTTAATTCCATATTGCATTCTCATTTTCTTACTTCCGCATATCTTATTACATTCAAGCTGCAGTCATCTATAATGTTACAATAACAGCAGAGCAAAATATATGATTTTATATTGTTTTCTACTTGTTTATTCCCTCAAGAACAATATATATATATATTTAAATGGGTCATGCAAACGATTAGGCCTTTGTAGAGCACAGGACGTGACCTTTTGTTTTACAGTATTGAAAATAAGGTCACTGACCTGACCTTTCAAGAGGAGTTTTGAGGACAGGTAAGTTCCCGGTAGGAAAAAATCTCTGGCCTGGTGATGGAAATAGTGTGGTGGCGATAATGTAGCTGTAGGTAGGGCGGATGGTGTAGCTGTTGGTGGGGTGGATGTGTAGGTCTAGGTAGAGTGGATGGTGTAGCTGTTGGTGGGGTGGATTGTGTAGGTCTAGGTGGAGTGGATGGTGTAGGTCTAGGTAGAGTGGATGGTGTAGGTCTAGGTGGAGTGGATGGTGTAGGTCTAGGTGGAGTGGATTGTGTAGGTCTAGGTAGAGTGGATGGTGTATGTCTAGGTAGAGTGGATGGTGTAGGCCTAGGTAGAGTGGATGGTGTAGCTGTTGGTGGGGTGGATTGTGTAGGTCTAGGTAGAGTGGATGGTGTATGTCTAGGTAGAGTGGATGGTGTAGGTCTAGGTAGAGTGGATGGTGTAGGTCTAGGTAGAGTGGATTGTGTAGGTCTAGGTAGAGTGGATGGTGTAGGTCTAGGTGGAGTGGATGGTGTAGGTCTAGGTAGAGTGGATGGTGTAGGTCTATGTGGAGTGGATTGTGTAGGTCTAGGTGGAGTGGATTGTGTAGGTGTAGGTGGAGTGGATGGTGTAGGTGGAGTGGATGGTGTAGATCTAGGTGGAGTGGATGGTGTAGGTCTAGGTGGAGTGGATGGTGTAGGTCTAGGTAGAGTGGATGGTGTAGGTCTAGGTGGAGTGGATTGTGTAGGTCTAGGTATAGTGGATGGTGTAGGTCTAGGTAGAGTGGATGGTGTAGGTCTAGGTGGAGTGGATGGTGTAGGTCTAGGTGGAGTGGATGGTGTAGGTCTAGGTGGAGTGGATGGTGTAGGTCTAGGTGGTGTGGATGGTGTAGGTCTAGGTGGTGTGGATGGTGTAGATCTAGGTGGAGTGGATTGTGTAGGTCTAGGTAGAGTGGATGGTGTAGGCCTAGGTAGAGTGGATGGTGTAGGTCTAGGTGGAGGGGATTGTGTAGGTCTATGTATAGTGGATGGTGTAGGTCTAGGTAGAGTGGATGGTGTAGGTCTAGGTGGAGTGGATGGTGTAGGTCTAGGTGGAGTGGATGGTGTAGGTCTAGGTGGAGTTGATGGTGTAGGTCTAGGTGGTGTGGATGGTGTAGGTCTAGGTGGTGTGGATGGTGTAGATCTAGGTGGAGTGGATGGTGTAGGTCTAGGTGGAGTGGATGGTGTAGATCTAGGTGGAGTGGATGGTGTAGGTCTAGGTGGAGTGGATGGTGTAGATCTAGGTGGAGTGGATGGTGTAGGTCTAGCTGGAGTGGATGGTGTAGGTCTAGGTGGAGTGGATGATGTAGAACCAGGTGGGGTGGATGGTATAGCTGTTCGTGGGGTAGATGTTGTAGATCTAGGTGGAGTGGATATACCTTGTTTAGCTGAGAGAAACTTTGAGAATAAGGGGAGAGTGTAAAACTGGAAACTTTTACGAAATAAAGGAAGATTGTATAGCTGGGAGATATAATGTAGGAGAAGATTGTATAGCTAGGAGAAATTTTAAAGTAAATTGATATTGAGTAGCTGAGAGGGATTGCAAAGAATGAGAAAATTGTATAGCTAGGAGAAATTTTATAGTTCATCAATGTAGGTTAAGTTAAAAAACATTGAATTTCATTTTTAACTTTTTTTTCCTATTTGATCAAATTCTAGACAATTAGAGACATCTTTTTACATGTTAATGTGATTTAAAGTTACTTATTTTAATGTTATGAATCTCTTCCTGTGACACCCAGCATATTTACTTAAGTTTCCCATAATGATACTACTAAATGCATAACACATGTTAACTCATCCTGAAGTAACTACTTCAGGCCCTGATCTTTGGTTTTTATAACAGTGGGTGACTAAAGCCATACTCTCAAGGTCGTTCAGTTGTTAAACCAAAGTCGAATGTTTAAATCTACTTCTAACAATGTCATTATTACATTAGGCCAATAGGTTCCATCACTGACCTAAACGTGTCTAACTGACCAACAAAGAGATACGATACATACACCCTTCTTTTTGTTGTGTGTTGCTTTCTTTGTCTCTCTGCTTCCAAGACGGGGCTAAGCATGTACACCTGGTTTCTTTGATGGCTGTGAAACTGGAGCTACGTCTGATGTCTCTATCAGTATACAATAGAATCTTCTGTACCGCACTGCGCTGTGGATTCACATGAACCACATCACAATGTTGTTGGGCTGCTATAGTGATCATTATGTGGCCCATAATGTTGTTAGCCTGTTATAGTGAGCATTATGTGGCCCATAATGTTGTTAGCCTGTTATAGTGAGCATTATGTGGCCCATAATGTTGTTGGGCTGCTATAGTGATATCATTATGTGGCCCATAATGTTGTTAGCCTGTTATAGTGAGCATTATGTGGCCCATAATGTTGTTGGGCTGCTATAGTGATATCATTATGTGGCCCATAATGTTGTTAGCCTGTTATAGTGATCATTATGTGGCCCATAATGTTGTTAGCCTGTTATAGTGAGCATTATGTGGCCCATAATGTTGTTAGCCTGTTATAGTGATCATTATGTGGCCCATAATGTTGTTAGCCTGTTATAGTGATCATTATTTGGCCCATAATGTTGTTAGCCTGTTATAGTGATCACTATGTGGCCCATACTGGTGTTAGCCTGTTATAGTGATCATTATGTGGCCCATAATGTTGTTAGCCTGTTATAGTAATCATTATGTGGCCCATAATGTTGTTAGCCTGTTATAGTGATCACTATGTGGCCCATACTGGTGTTAGCCTGTTATGATGATCCTTATGTAGTCAATGATGTTGTTAGCCGACTACGGTGATCATTATGTGGTCAATGATGTTGTTAGCCGGCTATGGTGATCGTTATGTGGTGCATGATGTTATTAGCCACTACAGTGATCATTATGTGGCACAAAATTACACAAATTAACGAGTTTGCAAATATTGGAATTATTTCTGATTTGACATATTTGACTTAGGGGCCGTCCATAAATGACGTCACGCGATTTTTGCCGATTTTTGACCCCCTCTCTCCCCCTCGTCACGCGTCGTCACAAAAACTTAGACCCCCCCCCCTCTAAAAATACATCACAAATCTTTGACAAAAGAAAAAAAAAGAAAAAAACAACAACTTATTTTCTATTTGAAAATAAGTATGTTTCAAATCACTTTTAATGTCATTTAAGTATTTATTATTTATTTAGTGAAGATCTACATTGTAATATCGTAACCCGCGTGAATCATTTTTAAAAAAATGTTTAACCGGCCTTCAGAAAACGAACTGTGTTAACATCATTAGTTTATATTTTATTTTAATGCATACAAATTAAACATTGACTATTAATCATCACGGTTAACGTCTTTGTTCAGAAAACAAATTATTTAAAAATAACATTTTTAAAATGTTTTTTTTTAAAAATCCCTCAATTGACTGACGGGCATCCCGTAAGAAAGAGGTCGGCGAACAGAGGTAAATAACCTCATCTGGGGTCAAAAATGGAATTCTTGGGGGTAATGCAGACTCATTTTGGACATATAACATCCACTACAATCCACTAGATATATTAAAATACGTCATGTGTACGTGTACGCTTGGAACATATGTCCATTATTGAACCGGTTCCTTCCAGAAAATGAATTTTTTTAAATTTGACAACTATGTAGATTTCTTACCTACGTACTATACGAAGACAACTAAATCTACCCTACTTTCATTTATATTGACACGAGTGACAATAATCTTAATCCACATGACCTGTCTGTATGACGTATCATTTCTGTGATATTTAAAATTAATGCCTTAAAACCTGAGCTCCTCTCGAATTCCGATGTCAAGAATTTGATGCATTCAATAAAGTTAATGAATACTTGACTAATTTTAAATGGGCTCATTTACCATTATATCTAGAACAGTGATTCTCAAACTTTTTAGTATGGCGAACTGGCAGGAATTTTTTCCATTGCACCAAGGAGCGGTGCATTATTATCCATGCACTGACAATTTTTTCTGTCCTTTTTTTTAGAACATCTGCGGACCGGCAGCGGATGGCCCACGGACCGGCACCGGTCCGCGGACCACCACTTTGAGAAGCAGTGATCTAGAAGACTAGAATGGCCAGGGGCGTTTGACCAAAAACCCATCGAACAATTATATCAAACTTAAAACGTTTTTAATTCTATCAAATATATTCTCTAACCCCCTCCCCTTTTAAAGAAAAAGGATATTCCGTGTCGTTTTGACTGAAGATATCTAACACATAATCCTATTCAGATCATTTTTAGACACTTATCATGCTTGTAAAACTCACCAGTAGCATTATCGGGGCTAACGACGCTCCCCCAAATCCCCGAGTCATGTGAGCAGGACCTAGAGTCTGGGGGTTGGAGGGGGGTAACGCACACTTAAACTTGTATATTTTGGGGTAACGGGCAAAAAACGGAGCTGCGGTTACATCACAAATGCTTTGATGTCAACATCAAACGACGCAGTGTAACAATTTCATATGTTATCTTGTGGATTCTCAAACTTAAGGATTATAATTAGATTTAATTTTCGTGTCTTGATAGCTTACGCCAACCAGCGTCTGATGGCCTACTGACCGGCACATTGAGAAGCACTGATTTAAATAAAAAGTCATTAAATAAATTGTAAGCGACCAAATATTTCAGTGGAAGTTTTATTTCAAGTTACCCTTTTGATGTGACGTCACATTTCTTCAACCCCCCTCCCTCCCCCTCGTCACACATCGTCACAAAAGTGTAACCCCCCTCCCCCCCTAGGTGCGTGACGTCTTTTATGGACGGCCCCTTATGACCAAGATGACACATGCTGATACTTATGACCTAGATGACACATGCTGTTACTTATGTCCCAGATGACACATGCTGTTACTTATGACCCAGATGATACATGCTGTTACTTATGTCCCAGATGTCACACGCTGTTACTTATGACCCAGATGACACATGCTGTTACTTATGATCCAGATGTCACACGCTGTTACTTATACCCAGATGATACATGCTGTTACTTATGTCCCAGATGTCACACGCTGTTACTTATGACCCAGATGACACATACTGTTACTTATGATCCAGATGTCACACGCTGTTACTTATGACCCAGATGACACATACTGTTACTTATGATCCAGATGTCACACGCTGTTACTTATGACCCAGATGATACATGCTGTTACTTATGTCCCAGATGTCACACGCTGTTACTTATGACCCAGATGATACATGCTGTTACTTATGTCCCAGATGTCACACGCTGTTACTTATGACCCAGATGATACACACTGTTACTTATGTCCCAGATGTCACACACTGTTACTTATGTCCCATATGTCACACGCTGTTACTTATGACCCAGATGATACATGCTGTTACTTATGTCCCAGTTGTCCCACACTGTTACTTATGTCCCAGATGTCACACACTGTTACTTATGTCCCAGATGTCACACGCTGTTACTTATGACCCAGATGATACATGCTGTTACTTATGTCCCAGATGTCCCACACTGTTACTTATGTCCCAGATGTCACACACTGTTACTTATGTCCCAGATGTCACACGCTGTTACTTATGACCCAGATGATACATGCTGTTACTTATGTCCCAGATGTCACACACTGTTACTTATGACCCAGATGACACACACTGTTACTTATGACCCAATTGACACACGCTGTTACTTATGAACCAGATGACACATGCTGTTACTTATGTGCCATATGTCATACGCTGTTACTTATGACCCAGATGACACATGCTGTTACTTATGACCAGTGCTCCTTCCACCAGCACCAACCCATCTATATCCATCTTCCCAAACGGGCTCATGGCTGAACACCTTACAGTAGAATTCCCCTAGTTAAATTCTAGACTCCTGCTGATAGACAGAAAAAATGTCTGCACAGACAGGTAGATTCCAAACATCACAGCTTCAAAGAAGACATTTGGACCAAGATGTCTGGGGGGGGAGGGGGTTGGAATCCATGCTAAATGGTTACATAGCGGAGAAGACTCGGTATTACTGGGTCAAAACAAATGTCCTCAACAATAGATAACGGCAATTGTCTTAAATATATATATAATATAATATAATATAATATAATATAATATAATATAATATAATATAATATAATATAATATAATATAATATAATATAATATAATATAATATATATATACACATATAATATAATATAATATAATATAATATAATATATATATATACACATATAATATAATATAATATATATATACACATATAATATAATATAATATAATATATATATACACATATAATATAATATAATATAATATAATATATATATATACACATATAATATAATATAATATATATATACACATATAATATAATATAATATAATATAATATAATATATATTTATAACTGACTTCACTCTTAACACGTCTTGGAATCAAAATGTTTCTCCTGAATAAATCTTCAAACGAAAGTCGACCTTTCCTTACTACCTAGTCACTAGTTAATAGTACATCCCATATTAAATAGGCCATAACATCACCTTGTTTATGATCCCATGTGTAACTAGCCATAACTTAATAGTGCAATGATCAAATATGCAACAAACCATAACTTAATAGAGTAATGATCAAATTATAACAAGCCACAACTTAATAGTTTAATGAAGACGTATTTAACAAGCCATAACATAATAGTGTAATGATTCCATATGTAACAAGCCATAATTTCACCCTTTAATTTTTATGATCCCATATAAAAAGCCATGACGTCACTCATTAATGATCTAGTTTGTAGGACGCCAAGACATCACCCACAGATGATCTTATAATGTCACCCACTAAAGATCTAGTTTTTAAGAAGTCAGTGGAAAATTCGCATGACCGAAACAGAAGTTTTAGGGAGAAAAGAAAGGTCTGTTGCTTTGAAACAGGCAGATCTAGCGTAAAGCATTCAAATATATTGTATAAAGGGAAGACATTTTTTACGGTAAAATAGGTAGAAAAGTAGATCTAGGGGTAAAAAATTAAAGATCTAGTTAAAAATATAGTTTAATGATTTAGGATATACAAATAAAACTTAGATATATGGTTTAAGAAAAGACTGATTTCGGGTTGAAAAGGCAGAACTGGGGTGAAAGAGATAGGGATAAAAACAAGCAAATGTATGGTTTTGTTTATATTTTATTCATACTGCCTATCATCGTTTTCCTATTTTATCCTACTTTGTTCACGGTATTTTTCCCCCTGATTTCGACAAGTTATGTTGTAAACAGATACAGCAAATCACGAAAAAAAAATAAATAAAAAAAATTATTTGATTTTCCAAGGAGACGCTTTTGTATTTTATAAGTATTAAGCGTGAAGACTTCAATAGGCCAGCAAGATAAACCAAGCATTGTTTAGACAAGAAATAAAAATGAAAGAAAAAAAGTTTTTTTTAAAAATCTGCACGACCCTGAAAATAAATCTGGCCAAGTAGTTGTAACAGAGGATCATTCATGGATGTTTGTGAGGAAGGGGGTTAGCTGAGGTGAGAGACAAGCTGGGCAGTGTTACCTGGGAGGAGGAGCGTAGGGTTCGGCCAGATATTTAGAAATGTAGTCTACCCCTACCCCCTCCCACACCCCGGGGTTCCTTCATACAAGCAGAGTCTTCTAAATCGTGTGATTCGGGAAATACAACAGTTGAGTACGTACAAGTACATGGGTAGAGCTCAAATCTATTGTTCTGGCTTACACGAGGGCTTACTATCGGTTACAGCTAATGCTTGTTTTGGTGCTAAGCAAGAGTTAACTTTGGGTTTAGCACTTGGGTAAAGCGGATGTGTACACGTGCATTTATAGAAATACTGTTATGTGTACATAATTTTTAAGTTTTATTTGTTTACGACTGAGGGGCATTTACTGAATGCTTTTCAGTGTCAAGGAATATAATGTCATAACCGACCACTAACAATCAGTCATAAACAACCACCGACTAGACACCAAACTAAACATTCCAAGCAAAACATCCAACTAACCACTAAAACATAACATCCAACTAAGGGGCCGTCCATAAATGACGTCACGCGATTTTGACCGATTTTATACCCCCCCCCCTCGTCACGCGTCGTCAAAAAAAAACAACAACCTTATTTTCTATATGCAAATAAGTATGTTTCAAATCAATTTTATTGTCATTTAAGCATTTATTATTTATTTAGTGAAGGTCTACATTGTAATATTGTAACCCGCGTTTTTTAAAACGTTTAACCGGTCTTCAGAACACGAACTGTGTTAACATCCTTAGATTACATTTTATTTTAATGCATACAAATTAAACATTGACTATAGCTATTAATTATCACGGTTAACGTCTTTGCTTAGAAAAGAAATTATTTTTAAATTGTATTTTTTTAAAAAGTTCCTCAATTGCCTGACGGGCATCCCGTAAGAAAGAGGTCGGCGAACAGGGGTAAATAACCTAATCTGGGGGTCAAAAGGGAATTCTTGGGGGTAATGCAGTCTCATTTGGGACATATAACATCCACTACAATCCACTAGATAGACTAGATATATTAAAATACGTCATGTGTACGTGTACGCTTGGAACATATGCCCATTATTGAACCGGTTCTGACAACTATGTAGATTTCTTACCTACGTACTATACGAAGACACCTAAATCCACCCTACTTTCATTTATATTGACACGAGTGACAATAGGCCTAATCTTAATCCACATGACTTGGCGGTATGAAGGATCCTTTCTGTGATATTTAAAATTAATGCCTTAAAAAGTGAGCTAAGAAGAAAAGTTGTTTTGTGCTACTCTCGAATTGCGATGTTAAGAATTTGATGCATTCAATAAAGTTAATGAATACGTGACTAATTTTAAATGGGCTCATTTATCATTATATCTAGAATGGCCAGGGGCGTTTGACCACAAACCAATCGAACAATTATATCAAACTTAAAACGTTTATAATTCTATCAAATAGATTCCCTCCCCACTCCTTTTAAAGAAAAATGATATTCCGTGTCGTTTTGACTTAAAATATCTACTCATAATCATATTCAGATCATTTTTAGACACTTGCCATGCTTGTAAAACTCACCCGTAGCATTTTCGGGTGCTAACGACGCTCCCCCAAATCCCCGAGTCATGTGAGCAGGACCTAGAGTCTCGGGTTGGGGGGGGGGCGTAACGCACACATAAACTTGTATATTTTGGGGTAACGGGCAAAAAAGTCGCCTGCCGTGAGAGAACAAAGCGGAGCTGCGGTTACATCACAAATGTTTTGATGTCAACATCAAACGAAGCAGGGTAACAATTTCATACGTTATCTTGGGGGTTCTCAAACTTAAGGATTATAATTAGCTTTAATTTTCGTGTCTTGATAGGTTACGCCAAAAAGCGTCTGATGGCCTACCGACCGGCACATTGAGAAGCACTGATTTTAAAAATAAATTTTTTTATAAAAAAAAGTTATTAAATAAATTGTAAGCGACCAAATATTTCAGTGGAAGTTTTATTTAAAGTTACCCTTTTGATGTGACGTCACATTTCTTTAACCCCCCTCCCTCCCCCTCGTCACGCATCGTCACAAAAGTGTGACCCCCCTCCCCCTAAGTGCGTGACGTCATTTATGGACGTCCCCTAACCACTAAAACATAACATCCAACTAACCACTAAAACATAACATCTAACTAACCACTAAAACCAACCAAACCGACTACTATCACACTACCGGCCAAAATCTGAAAAACTACTAGCATCCAGCACCAACTAAAATAAACCACAACCAACTGCTAACAACCAACTAACAACCAACCAATACCAAGCCAGTAAGAACAAACCACTGAAAATCAACCACTGACAACCAACAAAGGCAGAGAAGGCGTATATTCATCTGGCCGGCATTTGTATAACGGGTAAAACCTCTTAGATCCCCAGTTTCCTGGCTAATACTTGACCTCTTACCATCATCCTAATATATTATGTGTGTCATGGCGGACATGGCATATTGGATTTAGTGCGCTAGTGTTTCCTGTCTTTTCTGACATTTCGATTATTTTATCAGAGAAATACTGTTTTAGACGGATTAAGTGGCCGTGTCCTGATCAAATTATTGTTGGATGTATGTTGTAGGTTGTAGGACAATGGACAATACATCAGGCCCTTATTTGGGTCACTCAAGGAAAATCTGATTGGAGTATACTAGTTGACTCTTCAATTCTAGTTAACACTGCAATTCTCAATCACCCAGTACAATAGCGCGGGAAAAAAAGGGGGGGGGTATTTAGTCCTCCAGCAAGAGCTTAGATCAGTTCAAATCCGCATATTCACTTTTACACGTCAAAGAAGTTTACCTTCAGGACCTTCATATAATAATGTTTATTTGTATTTCTCATGGTTGAGTGCTAATTAGAAAGCAATCGTACTAGTGATGTAACTAGTGGTGCTGATGATGTAACTAGTTGTGCTAGTGATGTAACTAGCGGTGCTGATGATGTAACTAGTGGTGCTAATGATGTAACTAGTGGTGCTGATGATGTAACTAGTTGTGCTAGTGATGTAACTAGTGGTGCTAGTGATGTAACTAGTGGTGCTAGTGATGTAACTAGTGGTGCTAGTGATGTAACTAGTGGTGCTGAATATTTAACTAGTGGTGCTGATGATGTAACTAGTTGTGCTAGTGATGTAACTAGTGGTGCTAGTGATGTAACTAGTGGTGCTGATGATGTAACTAGTTGTGCTAGTGATGTAACTAGTGGTGCTAGTGATGTAACTAGTGGTGCTAGTGATGTAACTAGTGGTGCTGATGATGTAACTAGTTGTGCTAGTGATGTAACTAGTGGTGCTAGTGATGTAACTAGTGGTGCTGATGATGTAACTAGTTGTGCTAGTGATGTAACTAGTGGTACTAGTGATGTAACCAGTGGTGCTGATGATGTAACTAGTGGTGCTAGTGATGTAACTAGTGGTGCTAGTGATGTAACTAGTGGCGCTGATGATGTAACTAGTTGTGCTAGTGATGTAACTAGTGGTGCTAGTGATGTAGCTAGTGGTGCTGATGATGTAACTAGTGGTGCTGATGATGTAACTAGTGGTGCTGATGATGTAACTAGTGGTGCTAGTGATGTAACTAGTGGTGCTGATGATGTAACTAGTGGTGTTAGTGATGTAACTAGTGGTGTTAGTGATGTAACTAGTGGTGCTGATGATGTAGCTAGTGGTGCTGATGATGTAACTAGTGGTACTAGTGATGTAACTAGTGGTGCTAGTGATTTAACTAGTGGTGCTGATGATGTAGCTAGTGGTGCTGATGATGTAACTAGTGGTACTAGTGATGTAACTAGTGGTGTTAGTGATGTAACTAGTGGTGCTAGTGATGTAACTAGTGGTACTAGTGATGTAACTAGTGGTACTAGTGATGTAACTAGTGGTACTAGTGATGTAACTAGTGGTGCTGATGATGTAGCTAGTGGTGCTGATGATGTAACTAGTTGTGCTAGTGATGTAACTAGTGGTGTTAGTGATGTAACTAGTGGTGCTAGTGATGTAACTAGTGGTACTAGTGATGTAACTAGTGGTACTAGTGATGTAACTAGTTGTACTAGTGATGTAACTAGTGGTACTAGTGCTGTAACTAGTGGTGCTAGTGATGTAACTAGTGGTGCTAGTGATGTAACTAGTGGTGCTGATGATGTAGCTAGTGGTGCTGATGATGTAACTAGTGGTACTAGTGATGTAACTAGTGGTGCTAGTGATGTAACTAGTGGTGCTAGTGATGTAACTAGTAATGCTGATGATGTAGCTAGAGGTGCTGATGATGTAACTAGTTGTGCTAGTGATGTACGTAGTGGTGCTAGTGATGTAGCTAGTGGTGCTAGTGATGTAACTAGTGGTGTTAGTGATGTAACTGGTGGTACTAGTGATGTAACTAGTGGTGCTAGTGATGTAACTAGTGGTACTAGTGATGTAACTAGTGGTACTAGTGATGTAACTAGTGGTACTAGTGATGTAACTAGTGGTGCTAGTGATGTAACTAGTGGTGCTAGTGATGTAACTAGTGGTGCTGATGATGTAGCTAGTGGTGCTGATGATGTAACTAGTGGTACTAGTGATGTAACTAGTGGTGCTAGTGATGTAACTAGTGGTGCTAGTGATGTAACTAGTGGTGCTGATGATGTAGCTAGTGGTGCTGATGATGTAACTAGTGGTACTAGTGATGTAACTAGTGGTGCTAGTGATGTAACTAGTGGTGCTGATGATGCTAGTGGTGCTGATTATGTAACTAGTGGTACTAGTGATGTAACTAGTGGTGCTAGTGATGTAACTAGTGGTGCTAGTGATGTAACTAGTGGTGCTGATGATGTAGCTAGTGGTGCTGATGATGTAACTAGTGGTACTAGTGATGTAACTAGTGGTGCTAGTGATGTAACTAGTGGTGCTAGTGATGTAACTAGTGGTGCTAATGATGTAACTAGTGGTGCTAGTGATGTAAGTAGTGGTGCTGATGATGTAACTAGTTGTGCTAGTGATGTAACTAGTGGTGCTAGTGATGTAGCTAGTGGTGCTGATGATGTAACTAGTGGTGCTGATGATGTAACTAGTGGTGCTGATGATGTAACTAGTGGTGCTAGTGATGTAACTAGTGGTGCTGATGATGTAACTAGTGGTGTTAGTGATGTAACTAGTGGTGTTAGTGATGTAACTAGTGGTGCTGATGATGTAGCTAGTGGTGCTGATGATGTAACTAGTGGTACTAGAGATGTAACTAGTGGTGCTAGTGATGTAACTAGTGGTGCTGATGATGTAACTAGTGGTACTAGTGATGTAACTAGTGGTACTAGTGATGTAACTAGTGGTACTAGTGATGTAACTAGTGGTGTTAGTGATGTAACTAGTGGTGCTAGTGATGTAACTAGTGGTACTAGTGATGTAACTAGTGGTGCTGATGATGTAGCTAGTGGTGCTGATGATGTAACTAGTTGTGCTAGTGATGTAACTAGTGGTGCTAGTGATGTAACTAGTGGTACTAGTGATGTAACTAGTGGTGCTAGTGATGTAACTAGTGGTACTAGTGATGTAACTAGTTGTACTAGTGATGTAACTAGTGGTACTAGTGCTGTAACTAGTGGTGCTAGTGATGTAACTAGTGGTGCTAGTGATGTAACTAGTGGTGCTGATTATGTAGCTAGTGGTGCTGATGATGTAACTAGTGGTACTAGTGATGTAACTAGTGGTTCTAGTGATGTAACTAGTGGTGCTAGTGATGTAACTAGTAATGCTGATGATGTAGCTAGAGGTGCTGATGATGTAACTAGTTGTGCTAGTGATGTACGTAGTGGTGCTAGTGATGTAGCTAGTGGTGCTAGTGATGTAACTAGTGGTGTTAGTGATGTAACTAGTGGTGCTAGTGATGTAACTAGTGGTGCTAGTGATGTAACTAGTGGTGCTGATGATGCTAGTGGTGCTGATGATGTAACTAGTGGTACTAGTGATGTAACTTGTGGTGCTAGTGATGTAACTAGTGGTGCTAGTGATGTAACTAGTGATGCTGATGATGTAGCTAGTGGTGCTGATGATGTAACTAGTGGTACTAGTGATGTAACTAGTGGTGCTAGTGATGTAACTAGTGGTGCTAGTGATGTAACTAGTGGTGCTAATGATGTAGCTAGTGGTGCTGATGATGTAACTAGTGGTACTAGTGATGTAAGTAGTGGTGCTAGTGATGTAACTAGTGGTGCTAGTGATGTAACTAGTGGTGCTAGAGATGTAACTAGTGGTGCTGATGATGTAGCTAGTGGTGCTGATGATGTAACTAGTTGTGCTAGTGATGTAAGTAGTGGTGCTAGTGATGTAACTAGTGGTGCTAGTGATGTAACTAGTGGTGCTAGTGATGTAACTAGTGGTGCTAGTGATGTAAGTAGTGGTGCTAGTGATGTAACTAGTGGTGCTAGTGATGTAACTAGTGGTGCTGATGATGTAGCTAGCGGTGCTGATGATGTAACTAGTGGTACTAGTGATGTAAGTAGTGGTGCTAGTGATGTAACTAGTGGTGCTAGTGATGTAACTAGTGGTGCTAGTGATGTAACTAGTGGTGCTGATGATGTAGCTAGTGCTGCTGATGATGTAACTAGTGGTGCTGATGATGTAACTAGTGGTGCTGATGATGTAACTAGTGGTGCTGATGATGTAGCTAGTGGTGCTGATGATGTAACTAGTGGTACTAGTGATGTAACTATTGGTGCTAGTGATGTAACTAGTGGTGTTAGTGATGTATCTAATGGTGCTAGTGATGTCACTAGTGGTGCTAGTGATGTAACTAGTGGTGCTGGTGATGTAACTAGTGGTGCTGATAATGTAGCTAGTGGTGCTGATGATGTAACTAGTGGTGCTGATGATGTAAATAGTGATGCTGGTGATGTAACTAGTAGTGCTAGTGATGTAACTAGTGGTGCTGATAATGTAGCTAGTGGTGCTGATGATGTAACTAGTTGTGCTAGTGATGTAAGTAGTGGTGTTAGTGATATAACTAGTGGTGTTAGTGATAGAACTAGTGGTGTTAGTGATGTAACTAGTGGTGTTAGTGATATAACTAGTGGTGTTAGTGATATAACTAGTGGTGTTAGTGATGTAACTAGTTGTTTTAGTGATGTAACTAGTGGTGTTAGTGATGTAACTAGTGGTGTTAGTGATGTAACTATTGGTGCTAGTGATGTAACTATTGGTGCTAGTGATTTAACTATTGGTGCTAGTGATGTAACTATTGGTGCTAGTGATGTAACTATTAGTGCTAGTGATGTAACTATTGGTGCTAGTGATGTAACAAGCGGTGCTTGTGATGTAACTAGTGGTGCTGATGATGTTTATCCTTGGTGTTAGTGATAGATATTTATTATGGTCATAAGTCTGTATGATGGTGTAAGAGATAGATATGTATTATTGTCATAAGTCTGTATGATGGTGTAAGAGATAGATATGTATTATTGTCATAAGTCTGTATGATGGTGTAAGTGATAGATATGTATTATTGTCATAAGTCTGTATGATGGTGTAAGAGATAGATATGTATTATTGTCATAAGTCTGTATGATGCATGGTGTAAGTGATAGATATGTATTATGGTCATAAGTCTGAATGATGATGTTATATTAGTTTAATAATAAAGCTTAAATTTATTGATTTCATTACATAATTTGTTTGTGTATTTTGTATTTTAGTGATAAATTTGTATTATGGTTATAAACATAGAAATTGTAATGTGGCAATCATTTGTATTTAAAAAAAAATACATTGATCTCTCTCTCTCTCCCTCTGTGTGTGTATGTGTTTGTGTATATGTGTGTGTGTAGGTGTGTGTGTGTGTTTTGCTTATAAAGACATTTAATCGTATAGCGAGGACAGTCAGTGACGCAAGAGTTAAATGAGATCAAGTTGACAATTGTAACAATGACAAGTCCGACACAAGAAAGGGATGAGCAATAAATTAGAAACAAGTTTGCAGAAATTGATACTTACTTTGAGAATAATGAAATCCATCTCCTGCCCAGCAACGTACGTCAGGCGACGCCAGTCTTCTAGCCTCGCTCAGACACACATTTGACAATTAGTACCGAATAAAATAAGCCACACACAAAAATATCTCCAAGTCGCAGATAAAATATATTCCTGGTGTAAATGATGTTGTCCTTTCTGAAAAAGTGTTGATTGAAGTAATCCAATGAAAGAACTCAGTGTATAATGCGATCAAATTCGGTCTACATTTCTGACATTCGTAAATATTAGACAATTTTGATACGTTCAAAAACCGATGTCATATGCGAGCCAACGTTTATCTTAAGTGTCCAGACAGGGACAGTCTGACTGCATGCGTCTGGTGAAGCTGTCCCCAGTATATAAAATTGTAGGTGTCCCGGCCATATCTCATCTTTGTGTCTGTTGTCTAGTTATTGATAAATGAGACTCGAATATTTCACGAGAAGATTCTTGGGTAAAAAAACCGAGGAGAAGATAAAAGAAAACACGCTGTTTGACACGAGTCTTATAAATAAGCTTCAATTTGAAACCTTGCTTTCGTGGGATTGGGACATTGTTCATCCTTTTTCAGTTTATTAATAGGTGTTGTTTTGTTTTTTAGTGTTGACGTTTTTTCACTTTAAACCTAGTCCATAAATTTCTTTGAAACTCTCCATTGCGTGATGTGATGTAGCCATCAGATCCTGGAACCCGTGGAGAAACCTTGTGTTGGGATCCCCACCAAAAGGACAAATTACGGAGGATCCAATCGATGGGCTTAAGGTAGAAGGATGAACATAATTTCCTAGCTTATCCCTGGCAGAGATCTCCGCTCCCGTCGGCTGAGATCTGACAGACAGATTAGAGCAAACTACTGCAAACAACACGGCTGGGTGGGACAGTTGTCACAGATTTGGCCGGGAGAACGACAGGCCTTCTCCTCACAAGCTCTGACTCTGGCCCCCGATGTCCGTGTCTTATCATGACAGTCCGAGTCAACGATCAGCGTGCAGCAGCAAAATGTGGATCAGCTCGGAATTTGAGGAAATGAAACAAAAATTCCAAAAATATAACAGATCGTTGCTAGTTAGAAAAACAAATTGTAGAAAAATCCATTGGCATAATTGTCACAGATAGGGAAACATTCTGATGAAAGTCACGAACTCAAATCAAAGTTGAATTTCCTCTGAAGCTCAAGAGCCTCATTAAAAAAAAGAATAATAAAATGCCATTTAACGCTTTTTTAGCCTCGTTCCCAGCGGTTTCCGGATTCCGGACAGTTTGAAAATTTTTTCTCACTTTTGTTGACCCGGACTAACATCACACACCATAAAATCCCAGGGTGGGTTTGCTATGGGAGATTTAGATGGAATCCTCTTTCGGCTGTCAATAAACCAGGCCGAACTCTGGCTGAGGGAAACGAATGTTGATACGACTGTATTAAGTCAATTAGTCGTTGCCTAGCAGACGAGAAATGACTTCCGATGGAACAACAGATCTTTAAAAAGCTACAAAATAGTTCCTTATCACAGTTAGTGCAAATATCTGGGAGATTAAGTTCCGCTACCTGGGACAGGAAAGACGTGAATAATAAGGTAATAGTGAGCTCGGAGAGCAGAACACAAACAACACGCGACAAACATATGGGACACAAACACAGTTCACAAATGTGGGGTCCAGACTCCAGCGCATGTGTTTGGTGTGGACGTCATTTTCTCAGCGACTGGTAAAAAGTTTGTGTCTGCCAACATTTTACCCACAAGAGACACCCTTTACCAATATTCATTTACAGTAAGTTCCCAGCTGATCCCGGAGATTTGAGGACAAACAGAAAACAATGCCAGAAAATAATAGATCATGTCGGGTTAGGGAAGTTAAATCAACACAGACTTATTGTGGTGACCCCACGATGTCCAGAAATAGAGAGATAATTTTGAAAAAAAAACTAGATAAATACCAGTTGTGTTAATGGCTATTTAACATTTGACCATCTAAGATAAATCCAAGGAGATAAAAACAAGACTGCGTATAAAAGATAAAACCAAGACTGCGTATATAAGATAGAACCAAAACTGCGTATAAAAGATAAAACCAAGACTGCGTATATAAGATAAAACCAACACTGCGTATAAAAGATAAAACCAAGACTGCTTACATAAGATAAATCTAAGGCTGTGCATATAAGATAAAAACCAAGACTGTCTATAAGATAAAGCTAAGACTATATATATATATAAGCTAAAGCAAAGACTAAGTATATTTATATACTTAGCCATTTATATTTTATGGATGTCATATAAATCAAATCTACTGACATACTAGGCGGTAACATATAAATATGAATCAACGCTATTTCAAAACAAATCTATGATCCTTAAAACCGAAGATGACTTTTTTTTAAAAGGATAAATATACCTTTGTATTTCTTACTTTCAATAAACTGAAACACAAAGCAGGAAAACCCGCTTTGTATGCACACGAAATATGAGATGCATTTCCTCAAAGGAGGAACGGCGTCATTTTGCTACGATTAATTCTTACACAGAAGCACGATGGGAAAAAACAATCTTGTAAATAACGATTACTCTGAACGATTCATTGGCCCAGTGTTATGCCCAGTTCCTGTTCCAAGGCCTGTTTTAGACTCGGAACGGGAGCCGTGTTTATTTCCCGTCCGCGTTTTTTTGATTGCAGGATAAACCAGAGCGCCACCTGGTGTTATCAATTGCCAGCTTACTATTCCCGTATCTAACATCCTCAAGAGCTTGATCTGTCTTCTACAACAACCTGGGCTAGACTCGAGCTAAGGTGTTTCTTAGATTTTCTGACCTCCTTCCACAAAGTCAATCCGGGTCCACCAACCAACCCCCCTTCCTCCCATCTAACCCCTAACTTATTTAACCCAAAACTCCACTTTCCTGAACTCCCCTTTCTAAAAACAGAGATGAACTTTAAAATAAATCAATGTGCTATTTGATTGCTGAGAGGTAACGGAAAAAGCTAGTTATTGGTTTTAAAATCTACCCTAGTACATTACCCTAGTAATGGAGCTCACAAAGAGAATTCGGCGAATTTCTTTTGCATGTCAAAAAAGCGTTTGTTTTCAATCTCGATTTTAATTCCTGTGAACATTTAGCACAACATGACTTAACATAGAAAAAACTATTATCTAATAAATTAGTCAATTATTAATTCAAATATTTTGAATAGAAAGGGCGGGGAGGTAGTGAAGGAAGCTAAATTATTATTTCGGGAATCCCTGTAATGAGATAGTGGACAGTAGAGGATGTTTCCAAAGTGGTTGTTTTCCAAGAGATTGTCTTTGAATCGGTCAGCAGATTTGGTAATCGGAATGGTCGGTGGGGCTGACCTAGAGTGGGGTGATCGGACTTTGTTTTTGAAGATGTCAGTGGGCATACTCTTATAGTTGCCAAAAGATTTTGTCTTCTTTATGTTATAAAGATTTTGTCTTTAGTTATGCGGGAAAGGGGAGTATTGATATGGCGCAATCTATCTGACCAGAGTTTTATCTACCCAAGTCAATGATAATAATGAAAACACTTCCCATTAACTGGGTGCCTACTGCCATCCGGCCACTCTCTGAGTAACTGCCGGGTGCCTACTGCCATCCGGCCACTCTCTGAGTAACTGCCGGGTGCCTACTGCCATCCGGCCACTCTCTGAGTAACTGCCGGGTGCCTACTGCCATCCGGCCACTCTCTGAGTAACTGCCGGGTGCCTACTGCCATCCGGCCACTCTCTGAGTAACTGCCGGGTGCCTACTGCCATCCGGCCACTCTCTGAGTAACTGCCGGGTGCCTACTGCCATCCGGCCACTCTCTGAGTAACTGCCGGGTGCCTACTGCCATCCGGCCACTTTCTGAGTAACTGCCGGGTGCCTACTGACATCGGGCCACTCTCTGAGTAACTGCCGGGTGCCTACTGCCATCCGGCCACTCTCTGAGTAACTGCCGGGTGCCTACTGCCATCCGGCCACTCTCTGAGTAACTGCCGGGTGCCTACTGACATCCGGCCACTCTCTGAGTAACTGCGGGGTACCTATGCCATCCGGCCACTCTCTGAATAACTGCGGGGTGCCTACTGCCGCCTGGTCACTCTCTGAGTAACTGCCGGGTGCCTACTGCTGTCCGGCCACTCTCTGAGTAACTCGTGATCATCGCCAGAACACCCACAAACACAAGTTATTAATAGACGAAATCCAATCCCCAATATCTCTTGGTTCTGTTATACAACAGTTTGAGATTGCAGCTGATTATCACGCGCACGCTTGACGTTCATTAAAAACGTTTTACTGGCTAAAGGTAGTGTTGGAGGGGGGAAGGGGGTGGGGGTGGGCTCCCATATGATAACTTCCGTCTACTGTTAATGGACTTACCCCGAACCTCCAGTATGTTGGCACCAGTTTTAAATTTAGCTAAGAATAGCAATGATAGAATACATGTCAGTATGACATCGATTATGCCGGATTGGTATTGTGTTGGGTGGAGGTGTTCCTCGTACAAAAATTCACTTCAGTATTTCTTTGTTTGGTGGCGGCACATTGAGTGAGTGGAAAATGCTTTCACATTGAGTGAGTGGGAAATGCTTTCACATTGAGAGAGTGGGAAATGCTTTCACATTGAGTGAGTGGGAAATGCTTTCACATTGAGTGAGTGGAAAATGCTTTCACATTGAGTGAGTGGGAAATGCTTTCACATTGAGAGAGTGGGAAATGCTTTCACATTGAGTGAGTGGGAAATGCTGTCACATTGAGTGAGTGGGAAATGCTGTCACATTGAGTGAGTGGGAAATGCTGTCACATTGAGTGAGTTCGACATTGTGTCTCATTTTGCGTGAGTGGGATAAACTTAGTTAAGGTTATCACTTGGATGACAAACCAAGTATTTCAATACCTGATAGGCCGGTAGGGGCTGTAGGGTAGAGAAGACTGTCCGGGCTTTGATGTGTTAATGGAATAGTTATCAAATAAACCAGTGATAACACAAGCGCTGACAAGAAACTCTGCACACACACACACACACACACACACATACACACACGCACACACACACACACACACTCACACTCACTCACACACACACACACACACACACACAATATATATAAACGCTCGTAACCTTCATCACTTTAGTTTGTTTGGGATTTGTCTATGTTACATCTAGTCTCATTCTGTTCATAGCAAACAACAGGAACTTTTGTTAAATGACAACTGGCTTAGCAAGGTGCACATTTTGAGAACACTCCTATGAGATCAATAATCGTATCGCACAGCTGATACGGCGCTGATACCACCAGGCCCAGGTATTTGGAGGTCATACTTGGCCAATCCATATCCATGTCTCGGTACAACAAAACTTTGAAGGTGTTTCACCCCATCGGGTATTGGTAGCAATAACAGTTGTGGCAAAATTGAAAGCGTATAACTCTAACCTAAACCTAACCATACACTATGCGCTGATGGTCTCTAGCAGCTAGTACTTTGCCTTGTCATTGAACCGATGACCGGAAATAATGTTTCATTAGTCCCGATGATTTATTTCTTAATGACCGAAATGCACTGGTTCGTGGATTTCAAAGTTGTTCAAAACTCGCCATCACCAAGCCAGCATTCGGCTCAGCCCCGAATAGTACTAACAACATTCACATAATCAAAGTGCACGTATAAATTTTTATAAATATAGTGATGTATATGTATGTATGTCGCATAAATCTATGATGTGAGAGGTGGTGTTATAATTGAAATATGGTTCAAACGCGTGAAAAGGTGTACCATGAAGTATTTGAATATAATAATACAGCTGGTGTTCCGTCTACTGGGCTTAGTTGGTTAGTGTACCAATCGGTTAGTTGTGTATTGATAAGATGGCATTGGCGACCCATTGGCCATTCGGTTAGTTGGCCTAGGCCTAGGCCGCAATTTGTTTAGTTGGTCTATCAATAAGATGGCCTATGCGGCCAATCGGTTAGTTGGCCTATCGGTTCGACGGTAAGTTGGTGTACGCCGTCTATCCGTTTCCAGGGGAACGTTCAAGATTTAAGGGGCACAGGTGCAAAGTGCTTGAATTCCGGAAGTGAACCGTTACTTCATTTTTAAAGACAACATACACCTGGCACTTTATAATAAGCTCACTTAACTTGCCTTCAGCCTTAAACATTTGGAGAAGTTGGTTGAGGGAAGGCAAAGTTGACCGTAGTCAATCTGATCTTAGTCTGCTGATTTGTTCGCGTTGTTTACCACAACCGGTCACCATCCTATATCTAACATGATGGCATTGTTTGTGCTATACGTCACATTTTCTTTCTCCAGAATTGAGTTATGACTCCAGTTTTTAAGCAAATAATCATGACCCTTTTTGAGTACATAGTTATGACCATGTTGAGTACATAGTTATGACCCTTATTGAGAACATAGTTATGACCCTTATTGAGTACATAGTTATGACCCTTATTGAGAACATAGTTATGACCCCTTCGAGTACATATTTATGACCCCGGTTGAGTACACAGTTATGACACTTGTTGAGTATATAAATAATTATTACCCTAGTTGAGATCATAGTTATGACCCCTGTCTTTAGTCTTTAGCCACATGTAAAAAGAAACAGGGAACATAATTTGTCTTCATGTTCTATTTTGATTCGTAATGTAGGTTATTTTTACGCGTATTGAATGAATGGTTAATTTGTAATGAAAATCAATTTTATGACTATAATAATAAATATTTTATGAATTACTTTTATGTGTTATTAAATAAATGTTAGTTTGCGATGAAGATAACTTTACTTTTTAAAAAAAGCAATGCTAATTTTTAAAGACGAAAATTTTAATCTCTTATGTAGGAAATGACTGCATATGAAAGGAAATGTTACTGTGTAATTAAAGACATTTTACCGTGGAACGAAGGAAATTTACAAGAAAATGAAGGAAATGTAAGAGTGATATAAATATCATTCTATCATTTCCTTCATTTTACCAATTATACTGTATAATGAAGGAAATGTAACATTGTGATTCAGGAAATTTTAGAGTGAACTGATGGAAATGTTACAGAGAAGTGAAGAAATATTCGAATCAGTTCTTATCTTAACTCCGAGAAACCCACGCCCACTGTCTTCATTTGTATCATTTTTTCTTGTTAACAAGTTAGACAGATTTCTATTCGGCTCAAGGCTGAAATCAACACGCTGAAGCTTTATTTAGCCAACCAACAATAGCTTATAATCCCTTCTAATATCGGCTTACTTTTTCTCGTCTTGATAAGCCTATTCCACGTGAGCCATAAATAGAACTTTATCTCTACCAAGACAATGGCAGCCGTTTTATCAAACAATGAAATCCTTCATTTTTCATTCCACTCACCGCTAGGCGGCGCTCGGGTAGTTTAGGTTAGATCACATTCACGATCATTGCCGCGTCGATCAACGAAAATAACCGTGGGGTGAAAATGCACAAACAACAGCAAAGTCCAACGAGTGTTCAGCTTATGTTTTCATAGAATCATCCATGCAGAATGAACTGAATACACAAACTCACTAGATCCGGTACATAAAATTGTGATGCAATGCAATCCGGGAATTAATTACTAAGAGCACAAAGACGATGATTTTATCCACGTTGTCCAAGAAGTGGGAAAAAAAGTTTCAATTGTGTTGTAATCGTATCCTGATTAGAAGTAACGGCAGGGCAGCAGCTGCCCGGGGAGCCTCTAGCAACAGGCTAACGGGGTTTACCTTTTCCTTAAAGATCGGCGTGAGCCACACGTCTCGCCTACCTCACGAGCTTCAAGAATATAGTCTTGTATTTTTTTTTCAACCATCACTTCTCTCCCTTTCCCAAAGCCCCACCTTCCCAGGGCCCCCTTAATACCCCCTTCCACAGGTCTGAATTGAGCTCGAGACGTGACATAGGCACCAGGGAATGCAGAAAGGTGGCGTAGACTTAATACAGAAAAAGTATTGGAGTTCTCGGGTACGCAGTAGAGAAATGCGCGTTAAAGGTATGTTGATGGTGGAGGTGGATATATGGGAGAATGGATGGTAGAGGTATATGAAATGATAGAAGTGGATGATAGAGGTGGATGGTAGATCATTATGAAATGATTGAAGTGGGTGTGGATATTAGCATGTTAGATCTTCATGATGTTGTGGATCTTGATCGATCAAAAATGGATGATGAATTTGGTGAAACAAGAGCAATTGTTTTTGAGTCCCAATGACTGATGGGGGCTATCGCAGATGATTTGGATGTTAGAGATGTGTTAGGTTGTTGTATGAAAGTGGTACATCATTGGTTGGAAATGTCCTGGTGTTTCTAAGTTATCAACTGTGTGTAAATGACACGTCGAGTGTAGAGTAGTAGAGGATGGGAGTGGAGTGGGAGTGGTTGGAAATTGCATGGTTAAAAGACACAAAAAAGAAAGCACTCTTAAAAAGAAATAAATGAAAAGGATTTAGTAATGGAGTTTTTAAGTATCACAGTAATTTACACGACACCGCCAGTCAATGAACTATGTGCTGTAATCCAACACCAAAACTAAAATTAGAACAGAAAAGTTGCAAAGTTATAATAGATTTATGAAACACGTATACTCCTGAAAAAGATGGATCGACATCTGACTTGTGCATTCTTCAAAAATACCCAATCATTTCACTAAAGTGCGCATTAGAGGGCAGAAGAATACAGATCTGGACTGTAGGCAATAATAAAAAAGTGTCATGCCAGCCAAAAAAAGCGTTTGAAATATATATATATATATATATATAAATATATATATAGGCAGAGAGAGAGAGAGAGAGAGAGAGAGAGAGGCAGAGAGAGATATAGGCAGAGAGATATATATATAAGCAGAGAGAGAGAGAGAGTGAGAGAGAGATAGAGGCGGAGAGAGAGAGAGAGAGATAGAGGCGGAGAGAGAGAGAGAGAGAGAGAGAGAGAGAGAGAGAGAGGCAGAGAATGACACAAACGAGAGGGAGAGTGAAGGTAAGGTTAGTGGAATTACCAAACACACAGAAAAACATAAGGAGTGAACACGTATTGAGATTAAACAGTTGGTCTTGGATAGGAGAACCGTTGAGGGGTGGCGGAGTTCAAGGGAGATGACTTAAGTTGGCCTCGAGCGCAGAAAGCTGAAATCACGTTAGAATTGCGAGTTAAGATTCTAGACATAGTGGCCCCCGCTTAGTGGAATAGTTTGGTGCAATAGTGCCCACCGCCCTCATCCTGTTCAGAGAAATATATTGGTGCAGGGATGCGTTCAGGGTTGGTGAAATAGATTTAAACAGTGATGGGCTTCCAGTTGGTGAAATAGACTGAAGGATAATTTCTGGGTCCAATATTAGTGAAATCGATTGACTCACGTTTGGGTCTCATATTAGTGCAATAGATTTGTTCAGTTTTCGGTACCAGTTAATAAAGTAGATTATTAGATGATATGTGGTATAATAAATTTTAATTATTGCAAATCTGCCCTATATAGTTATAGTACTTCCTTTTTTTGGTTCCAGTCGAAATAATTCAGTTTGGGGTAAAAGCCAGTCAATATAGATTAGTTTAGGGCCCTCATTGGCTATAATAAGTTTGTTCCATTTTGCTCCAATTAGTAGATTTATTAGTTAAGTTTTAGGCCCCAAATTAATAAAAACTAGGGCTGCGGAAATTAATCGATTACTGGTTAAAAATTTCAAACGATTAAAATTAATTTGATCGATTAAAATTCTATTAAAATTTTAGAAATTTATGAAAATATGTCTAATATTTGTTTCCAAATTTAAGAAAAATATATGGAATATATGTTTTATTACTTTCATGCTCTTCCATCGTATTATTATTATTTATTTAGACGTGCATACGTAAACAAAAATGGTTTTCTTCCTTATTTCTTGCATAGCAGAGCAAATTTCCTGTGTTATGTCACAAAATTTGGGAGCCATGGAATTACCGCGACTTAACCTATTTTGCGCAACAATGAGTCGCGACTTAACGGGTTGTATATACCTTATACAAATATAATAAATAGAAATTAAACGATTAATCGATTAAAATTTTCCTCGATTAATCGATTAAATTTCTTCCCGATTAATCGAACAAATTTTTTTAAAATCAGTACCAGCCTTAATAAAAACTATTGTTTTATTTTTGGGTACTATTTACATTTGTTCAAGGCCCCAAGTTGTTATAATATATTCGTTTTGTTTTGCCCAAATAAGTGAAATAGAGTAGTTACGCTTTGGACTCCAGTTTTTGAAATAGATTCATCCGCTGTTTGCGTATTTATCAGATCAACCCCGGAAAACTCCGACAAGCTCCTCCTGTGTAACTCATTTGCTTTAAGGCGCAGGAAGAAATTTATGGAAGTCATAAACGTGGCCGTAAAATTTTCTGGAAAATATACAGCTGAAGACTTTCAGAATAGCAAACAGTTCAGAAATGTCTTCAATAAGCGGTATACATGTAAACCTGACCAAGGCTTTTGACACCGTTGGCAGAGAGGGTCTGTGGAAGATAATGGCCAAGTACGGTTGCCCAAGGAAAATCATCGTCTTGGTGAGACAATTCCACGAGGGCATGCAGGCCAGAGTCCAGGACAGCGGAGAGTTTTCTGATCCTTTCACAGTCACAAACTGGGTCAAGCAGGGCTGCGTCCTGGCACCAACACTGTTTAGCCTCATGTTTTCCGCCATGCTGACAGAGGCCTTCAGAGACGAGGGTGTTGGTGTCAACCTGAGGTACCGCACAGATGGCAAACTGTTCAACCTTCGGAGGCTCAATGCAAAAACCAAGGTTATGACAGACATCATCAGAGACATCCTGTTTGCTGATGACTGTGCCCTCAACGCTGTCTCAGAAGCCGACATGCAACGCAGCGTTAACCTGTTCTCCAGCGCCTGCACAAACTTTGGTCTGACGATCAACACCAAGAAGACTGAAGTTCTCCATCAGCCTGCGCCTGTAAGGCCCTACGTTGAGCCCAACATCACTGTCAACGGCCAGAGACTCAACACAGTGCAACGGTTCACATACCTAGGCAGCACACTGTCGCAAAATGTCACCATCGATGACGAAGTGAGCGTCAGAATTGCCAGAGCCAGCTCCACTTTTGGCAGGTTGTACCCAAATGTCTGGAACAGAAGAGGCATTATCATCCAGACCAAGCTGAAAGTGTACAGGGCGGTGGTGCTCCCCACACTGCTATATGCGTGTGAAACATGGACTGTGTATCAGCGCCATGCTAGGAAGCTTAACCACTTTCATTCAACAAGCCTCAGGAAGATCCTCGGCATAAAGTGGCAGGATAAAATACCAGACACAGTGGTACTGACTAAGGCAGGTCTCCCCAGCATATTCACACTCCTGATGCAGTCCCAGCTTCATTGGGCAGGGCACGTGGTCCGAATGCCAGACGAGAGACTGCCAAAGAGACTCTTCTATGGCGAGCTCCAAAATGGCCAGCGGTCCCACGGTGGGCAAAAGAAACGTTTCAAAGACACACTGAAAGCCTCACTGAAAGCGTTTGCCATCAACCCAGACACGTGGGAACTTGCTGCAATGGACCGTTCCACCTGGCGTTCTTCCATCCACGAAGGTGCCAAGTCATGCGAGGCAAACCGGATCACCTCCGCAGAAAAGAAGAGGCAAGCCCGAAAGGCCCGTGCTGTCAACCCTCCTGGAGATGTCCCACTCGTCCCTTGTCCCTTCTGTTCCCGAACCTTCCGTGCAAGGATCGGCCTCATCAGCCATCTGCGCACGCACAAACAAAGCCAGTCCCAGCAACCCTCGGATGACTAGAGTGGTCTTCGTCGAATTGACGGACGAACAACACACATGTAAACATGCCCACCTATTCGTGTCATACCAGCTAGAACTCCGATATACCCATTTATTCATCTATGAGATGTTGATGTTTTTATATAGCCACCAACTATAATGTAATTCAAGATGGGCCGTATGACATAGTCAACTAATCAAAATACATAAATTTCAATGTATATTTTCCGTCTGTCCCGTCCGTGACGCTACTAATTTTAGAAAGCAGCGCACCATATTAAATATGAGCATCCTTGCGTCTCGAGAGACGATGGTGCATCACCGTTGGGTTGGGTTGCATTTCCTCGTGTGGCTATGCAGTCCTATCTTTGAGTGACAGTCTTTTCCACAGCTTTTGCACACGAGTTCTATGCTTCCCATGCGCAATGGTATGTCCTTTCTCCTAGCTCTTCTGTCTGTAGCCTCCTCCATCCTTCGTACCCCGGCCGCTATGACGCCCTCTTTGACAACTGTGCGCCACTTAGATCTGTCTTCTGCTTTGCATTCCCAGTCACTTGTGTTTATTCTGGCTACTTTCATGTCTCTCTGGCTGACATCTTTAAATCGGAAACGTGGGCGACCTGTCTTCCTCTTTCCCGATGCCAGTTCTCTATATAGGAGGTCCTTGGGGATACGACCATGGCTCATTCTTTTTACATGTCCTAGCCAGCTAAGGCGTCTTTCACTAAGGATTGAGAACATGCTTTGGATATTGGCCCGTATCAGGACCTCACTATTTGGCACTTTGTCCTGCCATTTAATGCCATGGATGCGACGAAGGCACCTCAAGTGGAAGCTATTAAGCTTGCTCTCATGGGATGAATAAGCGGTCCATGTCTCGCTTCCATATAGCAGCGTACTGATGACATAGGCTCGATATACACACAGTTTGGTTTTCTCCGTTAGCTTGATGATTTCCCAAACCCCTTTATTTAGTTTAGCCATTGGGGCAGCTGCTTAGCCAATTCTACTCTTTATTTTGTCCTCAATGGACAGTGATTTGGAAATCTTGGACCCCAAGTAGGTGAAGCTGTTTACAACCTCCAAGTTTTCATTTTTGATATTGATAGTAGGAGGAGAACATGTGTCTTGCGCCATGATGTTTGTCTTTTTCAAGATTATTTGCAGACCAAATTCTTAACAGGCGTTGGAGAAGCTTGACACGAGTTGTTGCAAACCGGTTTCTGTGTGTGCTATCAGTGCCGCATCATCCGCAAAAAGTAGCTCGTGAATTAGGACATCTGTCGTTTTGGTTTTGGCTGTCGTGTTGAAAAGTCGTCCATCAGCTCAGGTGTTTAACCAGATTCCATCACTGCTATCCTTGAATGCGTATCGAAGCAGTACAGAGAAGAATGTTGCGAACAGCGTTGGTGCGAGTACACAGCCTTGTTTAACTCCGCTGCTGACTGGAAAGGCTTCTGACGTAGCTCCATCGAAAAGCACTGTACCCTGCATATTTTCATGGAACTGTCTGATGATGGCAAGTAGATGTTTGGGACAGCCAATTTTTTCAAGGATTTGAAATAGCCCGCTGCGACTGACTAAATCAAAAGCTTCCGTAAGATCCACAAAGGCGATGTATAGTGGCATTTGCTGCTCTCTGCATTTTTCCTGGAGCTGCCGTATGGAGAACACCATGTCTATGGTTGACCGACCAGCCCGGAAACCACACTGAGATTGTGGATAAACTCGGGAGGCTAAACTCTGAAATCGTGTTTGTGTGACACGGGCAAAAGCATTTCCTACAATACTAAGGAGTGAAATGCCGCGATAGTTATTGCAGTCACTTTTATCGCCCTTGTTCTTATATAGTGTCACTATATTTGCACCCTTTAGGTCATGGGGGATGTAGCCCTGTTCCCAGCAGAGGGACAGAAGCTCATGCAATGGCTGGAGTAGAACTGTTTTGCCATTCTTAAGAACTTCTGGTGATATGCCATCATTCCCAGGGGCTTTTCCACAA
Organism: Ampullaceana balthica; assembly: GCA_944989445.1. NCBI lineage: Eukaryota > Metazoa > Mollusca > Gastropoda > Lymnaeidae > Ampullaceana > Ampullaceana balthica. The sequence continues at coordinate 254,974 of CALYLW010000516.1, read as the reverse complement.
ACTAGGCAGTCAATTGCTTTGCTCAGCTCTTCCTATGTGGGCACGACATCAAGTTCTTCCATGAGTGGCATAACAGGGATGTCATCTAGAGCGGTGCTGGAGACTGTGGTAACTGTTGCATACAGTTCCATATAATGCTCAATCCCCCGTTTTAGCTGCGCTGCCTGGTCTTGGATAATTTCTCCACTTTTGGACTTTAAGGGGGCAATATCAAAAGGACCAGTTGCCCTTTAAATATTTTCATACATGGCTTTGACATTACCCATATCTGCAGCTGACTGTATGCTGGAGCAGAGATAAAGCCAGTAGGTATTGACACATTGACGTGCGACTTTTTTGGCATGCAACTTGGCTGTTTTTAAGGCATGCAAGCTTGTCGGGTGTAGGCTTTTCCTTGTATGCCATAAGAGCTTTCCTTTTAGCTTCAGTGAGAGGTTTCATCTCATACCAGTGTACATCAAAACAATCCGTGTTTTTGCGTGATTTTTGCCAAAGGCATTTAATGCTGATGTATAGATCGTGCAGCAAATTGCTGCCCCAAAAATAACTCTTTTCGAACGTTCCGCATACAATTGTTCAATATGAAAATAAATGAATAAAATAAAAATAAATAAAATAAAAGTTCTGTATTACATTATTTAACGCAATGTCCCTTGGAAAAATTGCGTTTATAGATTCGAAATGTCTGTCAAGCTTGACAATGCAACTCCTCATGAACCATACCAGATAGAGGGTTCGGGTCTTTTGTAAATATGCCCAAGGATGTGCAACGGCCAAAAAAATACCGAAAAGGTTTAATGGATTTCCTGGAAAGTCCAAAAAACCCGAAAAAATATAAGTATTTTGTCAATTTCTCGCCAACCATAACATCGATCGGGTTGAGACAAACGTCAAACAATAGCTAATAATATTTAGAACAATTTTGGGAAAGGAATTTTTTAAAAACGTTTTTTCATTCTGCTCCAGTAATTTTAGAAGCAATTGTTTTAAGCAATTGTTTTGTTTAGTTTAAAAATTATTGATTTGAAAGGACTTTTAATGTAATCTAGAATGATAGTTAATGGGGTTTTCCCGCTTTGTGAATGCTTATGGTAGATTGTTGCGTGGAGCGCATTATATTGACACTTTCTTGGTGTTGGTGTGATGTAGCGTCAGGGAATATGACGTCATATTGTGTTTAGTTTAGGATTTCTTATTTGAATCGACTTTTAATGCAATCTAGAATGATTTCCCTTGATAAAAAATCAGAAATTCGTTGTTGGAAATTGCGTTTAAATACTCATTCGAGTTTTTATTTCTTGTTTTTTATTCTGTGTATTTTTTCTAAATAAATAGATTTCAGCTGAAATCTATTGATTTTGAAAACTTCCGTTATTTTGACGGTTAATACACTAGTATTCTATAAATACTAGTGTAACCCGTCAAAAATGACGGACGTTTTCAAAATGAATACATTTCATCTGAAATCTATTTATTCAACATACATACACATCAGAATAATAAATAATGTAATACAGAACTTTTATTTATTTTTATTTGTTTCATTTATTATCATATTGAACAATTTTATGCGGAACGTGCGAAAAGTGTTATTTTTGGTGCAGTAAAAATGTTATTATGTTGATCGCAGCGCCACCTAGTAACATCCATAAATACAGACAACGAGAATTATGTATATTGATATAAATGAAAGTATGTCTGTCTGTGTGTGTGTGTTTGTCCTTTATAACTTACTAAACCATTCATTCGATAGTCATGAAATTTTTGGAGACTGTTGAGTAAGCTTCCGGGATGGTAACTGGCCCCTTTTTTTTCTAAATTCAACACTCATGGGGCGCCAGGGGCCCATATAGTCATTTTTGCTTATATGAGCTTTATAAAAATTATTTTAAGCGCTAGCTACTGGGTAAATTGATGGATCTTAACCAAACTTTGTATATATAAACTTGAAAGCCAATAGACAAATACTATAGGCCAGTGAACTCCTAATGACCATTCCTTCGGGGCTAGGGGCCCAAAATACCTTTTTTCTTAAACGTTTAAGATTTTATTCCCCATTCAATTATTAACGATCTTGAAAATTAATTATAAATTTATCCATTATTATCCATATTGAAATGAACAGGTGTTTTAAACTTTATATCTTGCACTGAATGGGCCCGAGGCCCCTTAATGTCATTTTTTGCTTATAAGAGCTATATAGAAATTAGTTTATGCGTTAGCTACTTAGTAAATGAATGGATCTTAATTAAACTTTGTATACAAAAACGTGGTAGCCCAAATTAAAATACTTAATGGCACTGAACTTCTAATGTCAATTTCTTCGGGGCTGGGGGCCCCAACATTTTTTTTTGGGGTAAATGTTTAAGATATTTTTCCCATTCACTTTTTAACGATCTTGAGAAAGAAACTGATGAAACTGAAATAAAATGAACAGATTTTTTAAATTGACATCTTTCACGAATGGGCCCGGGGCGCCTTAGTGTGTTCCCCCCTATATTAGCTATATAAAAGTTAGTTTAAGCGTTAGATAATGTGAAAATAAATTGATTTTTACCAGACTTAGTATATAAAAACTTAAGAGCCTATATTTAATTACTATAGGGCACTGAACTCCTAATGGCCATTCCCTCAGAGCTGGGGGCCCCAAATGTCTTTTTTACTGAACGTTAATAATTGTATTCCCCGTTCAATTTAACACGATTTTGAGAAATATAGCTTGAGTACAATGGCAATAAAAAAATTAAATTATCACTCATTTTGAGGGCGGGGCCCTTAATATTGTATCTTTTGTAAGCTTTTTAATTATTAATTTATTTATCGGTTTGCTATGAAACTTTGACTATTTTTTTGCACACTTCCCCGAAAGTTTCTGGCATAATTGTTTTTAAAACATACCACTCATTGGTTTCTTTAAATTTATTCATTTTTACTGAGATCGTTGCAACGCACGACGGGTCTGCTAGTAAATAAATAAATTTTAATACAATGCTTAAATCCCAGAATACACAAGTCTCAAAGAAAATTGGGTGATCTCGATTTTTGTTCCAAGACTAGATCAACATTCCAAGACTTAGTCAACATTCTAAGACTTGGTCAATATTCTAAGACTTGGTCAACATTCTAAAACTTGGTAGCATTCTAAGACTTGCTCAACAAAATAAGACTTGTCAACATTCTAAGACTTGTTCAAAACTCTAAAACTTGGTCAACATGCTAAGACATGGTCAACATGCTATGACTTGGTCAACATGCTAAGACATGGTCAACATGCTAAGACATGGTCAACATGCTTGACTTGGTCAACATGCTAAGACTTGGTTACCATTCTAAGACTTGGTCAACATTCAAAGACTTGGAGAACATTCTAAAACTCAGTTATCAACCTAAGACTCAAACGTCATAATTATTGAAATGAAATTTACTTCAATCACCTGGCCACATCCGGTTACAACGAGTATGGGAAATAGGACTCTCAACGGGGTTTACATTACTTCAGGTCACAGCTGACTGAGATTGCCACATTGGTCAAATATATATTCTTTTTAGATCCTTTATATTAGCTTCATTAACTTGTGGTCCCACCCGCAAAAAAAAATACAAAAAAAAATCAAAAAAAAAGTTAAAAATGACCCACTTCCTGGAATCCTATAGAGCTGAAATTTTGCACATAGAGTTTTGTCACCTAGCAATTATATCAAAATTTCATATCAATCGAATTTACTATTAATAAATTATTGTCTGTCGCGCGGTGCGTATTATATTGAACTTGTTTTTATAATATTTTACCGATCTGTAAATGTTTATGCTGGTCTGTCGCGCCTCATATATAAAAGATTATTAGTCAAAAACTTTGTTTTACGTTTTTTTAATTATTGACTTTATTTCACGCTCAACCCTAACACCCAGCAATAACGTTGGGTTTTAGAACAGTTACATGTAAGCTAGGTGTAAGTTGAAACAACTTTAGATGTAAGTTGAGTGTCAGTTTGATGGAAGCTGATATATTATCAATCCTTGGTTGGCGTAGATTTATAATTTGATGAAATCAAGATGTTTGCTCCTCAAGATATTCTATGGCTCCACATACAGGTTCCAAGCAGACAACATATATACTTTGTAAGTAATTCAATATAGAATTAGGCAATTACTGGATATCTGTTATTTAGTAAAGCATGGAGTGTGTTACGTTAGTTTTGCGGGATGTCTGTTATCTGACTAAACAAGCTACAGAGTTTAAGGCAAAGTTATGAGTAAATATAAAGCTAGGCCTCAATAATTTAACTTGCTCTCTTTTCAATCTTAAAATTGCACAATCTCATTGCATTTAATGGATGGCTTCTCTTAAAGTTAAATATGTATTGTTATTTTATTTTAACTATTGAGCACGCAAAAGTAGATGATTATCCCCATTTAAATGATTGTCACCATCAAGAAAATTATTACCCTCTAACCATCTAGAGCAGTGATTGCGAACCTTTTTGGGGCCGCGTGCCCAAAATTCCATTAAAACCTACTTTTATATAGCAAATTGCCAACACAAAGTGCCAGCACAGTGGTTTGATTAAGGAAGTAATGTTTTAGTTGCGTGCCGGCTGATGAGGCTCTGCGTGCCGTATGTGGCACGCGTGGCATAGGTTCGACATCACTCATCTAGAGTATTATCAGTATTTGATCAAGCTGAAGTTTATGTAGACTTGCGACACATGAGCAACATATCACTTTCTCAAAACAGTGTCTCCTCTTGAAAAAAGCATATCCATGGAACAGTACACTCCACATCACAATATATCAGAATCACGATATATCCAAATCACAATATTTCATATAATAATAATAATAATAAATTATTGATTATTTATATGGTATACTATATCAGGTATCACAAATTATCCTATTGGTAAATATATATTTTAAAGCACAGTATTAAAGTACATTATATCTAGTAGTATAATTACCGTTCCCACTGTGTGTATAATATAACAAGGGAAGCAGCACTGGTTCCCCCATTGTTCATCGGTGTCACATTCCCTACTGAATGTTGTCAGCGGTGCTGGTCCTGTGTTTAAACAGAACCGTAACCGCCTGCGCAATCCATGTGCTTGCCTCAACTACAAGAAAACTCTATTTATTACAAGGGCTGGGGTGTATTTTGTCTTTCCTTAACAGGCGCCCTGCTACCAAAAGGGGAGATTAAAATGGGGTGTGATGTAGGAAGGGTTATACAGCCATGCATACAGCCCCACTCCACCACTCGGCTGACTATAATCTTCTCCATAGAAAGAGCTTCTGTAACAAATAAAATAAGATAAGACTATTTACGCAATGGTTGATAAAATGGCTGATTGATTAAATGCCTTTGATTTTTACCAATTCCTCTATTGATTTACTTCAATTTAAGTACACATGTGATTTTGTGATGTATTTAGAAGAATACAAAATAATCCTTTAGCGTTTAACTCATCAGAGGCTATTTCATAAGAGGTTAATCCATTCAGATTTTAATCTACCAGAGGTTAATCAATAATTATCTATAACAGGTTCATCAATGAGATGTCAATTATCGATGGTAGTATATCTTATTAAGGGAAGGTTTTGACCGGACATATACACAGCATCCATAATTCGTAAATAAACACAATTTACATTCACATAGGAATTCACATACAAACATGACTTTCCTATATCAATTAAATAAATTGAAAACTAACAAAATACGTTTATAAAGATAATGTATATATGTAGATACATAAGATTTCCCGCTGTGAAATGAGATAATGAAAATATGGTCTACCAGATAAATAGATAGATAACGAGGATACTAAAATAAAAGTTATAATTTAAAAAACCCTTTAAAAAACAAGTTTTTGACTATAAATCCTTTATGTACGAGACATAACTAAAAGAATTAATAATTAAACAATATAATTTGCAATTGTCACGCAAGTAGTGTCTGTCAGTCCTGATGCTACTAATTTTAGAAAGCAGGGAAAACCAAATTACTGCACCAATGCATCAAAAGGTGTGCAAATTATAGATGCGCTGTAAAAAAATATTATATGACGTCATTGTTTTCGCTCATATTTTAATTTTGGAAAAGGGATCAATGTAAAAAGAGAATTTGATGATGGTTAATTATGAAATCAATAAATAGCAGGGGCGCCGTAGGCGCCCTGCAACCCCTATTATAAAATACTTTGTGTACATTTCAGAAAGTTTAATATTTCGTATTTATCAAACAAGGACAAGTTAATTGGGCTTTTTGAAAAAGGTTGGCGCCGTAGGCGCCCTAAAAAAGTGCATTTTTTTATAAAAATAAATAGATTTCAGCTGAAAACTTCCGTCATTTTTGACGGGTGATATTCTAGTGTTCATTATAATACGCAGCGCAAGACAATCCAAAAATACAAAATCGTAGTTATGTGTCGTAAACTATGTTTAATATAATGAGCAAAAATCAGGAAAATGTTTATAAAAAGTATTGTCAATAAAATACGCACCTTATTGCGTGACAGGAAAGGTTGTTCAATATGATACGCACCACGACACTATAGCAAAAAAAGTTAACATGTTACATAGACATAAATAAAGATAATCTAAACATTCATTAGATTAATTACAATACATTCGAGTTATCTGAAATTTTGATACATCATTTTTATCATCGGAACGAGACTGCCTGCAAAATTTCAGCTCGCTAGTATACGAGGAAGTTGGTTAAAAACGATCCAAAGTTTTTTCGGCAAGCAAGGGTTCAACCAGACACCACGAGTTAATATAAAGGATTTAAAAAGTACACAAATGTATCCATGTGAACTTGTATAAATACCCCCCTCCCACGGTTTCCAATACTTGCCTCCTTACCCCTTTTACAATTATAATCAAATCTGAAATCCCTCAATTAAAAGCGATATTCCAATTACTTATTTATTACTGTGGGAAATCTCCTTGAAAAATTAACGTTACGGCGACATTAAAAAATTTTTATTTTTAAAAACATAATTAAAAAAACAATACATTACATCGACACCTAAAAGAAACGCCCATGCATTTACCCCTATGCTTTCAACATCACACACCCCACTCCTTTCACCGCCCTAACCCTGTATTCATTAGAATGTCAACTATACAACCGCCATCCGTTCATACAACTTAATTTCAATTATACGCCCCACCAAGCACACGGAATTCAACGTCTAGTCGGGTCTCATGGGACACTGTAGAGGGGCGCGCCCATGCGACACGTTCATGTGTAGATGTCAGGTAACATTTGACTGTAGACTCCTTACAACCCACCACATCAACATTTGACTGTAGACTTCTTACAACCCATCACATCAACATTTGACTGTAGACTCCTTAAAACCCATCACATCAACATTTGACTGTAGACTCCTTACAACCCATCACATCAACATTTGACTGTAGACTCCTTACAACCCATCACATCAACATTTGACTGTAGACTCATTACAACCCATCACATCAACATTTGACTGTAGACTCCTTACAACCCATCACATCAACATTTGACTGTAGACTCCTTACAACCCATCTGTCACACCTCCATTGTGACTGATTTGCTTTCTCTAGTATTTGCGGGCTTCAACATTTCTCGCACAATAATTCACTACAATTCAAGTCATGAAAAATGCACTTTAATCATGAACTATTTAATATATACACATATGTTACAATAAACCACTGTGATCTCTAGAATTCCAAATAGCACCACTCTACTGATTCAACTTCTCAATCTCACTTCCCACAACTACACACCTCATGTCACCCCCCGTGTCCGCCTCGACTCCGTGACCACACTCACAGGCTGAACCTTGGACTTCAGTTGACCTCATAACAATCGCATTCCTTTCTTATTTACACCAGTTCGCTCCCCTTTTCTCTTTTCTGTCAAACCCGTGAATTCTCACGTGACACCATCACATCAACATTTGACTGTAGACTCCTTACAACCCATCCTATCAACATTTGACTGTAGACTCCTTACAACCCACCACATCAACATTTGACTGTAGACTTCTTACAACCCATCACATCAACATTTGACTGTATAGACTCCTTACAACCCACCACATCAACATTAGAATCGCTAAAAACTTCCCGCATCTTACATTGTTTTCCCACCATATTTGTCCTAACATCCCGTCTCATCAATCTGACTATAAAGTCCAATGTATTGCAAGATCGGCTTTAAATGCCCTACTCAACCAGGCCCTGCCTTTAACGATGGGCAACACGGTAACATTAAATGATATGTCCTGTTAGGGTCACAAAAACGGAGGTCGGTTTCACAAATTTGTCAATAAATTGTTTGAAAAATAAGGAACAAGTGCACTCACCATCGCACTTCGCTATCTCCTTGTTAAAATGTTAAAGTAACTTTCGAAGGTACTAATTAATACATTATTAACAGTATTATAGTAAAACTAAATATATATTAGTTGTTAAAACAGCTCAAAGATAATCTGAAAATAAAGTTTAAAATTTGTTATTTAAAATTAATCACTAATTATTATAAATAATTAAAAAATAACACTAAAATTCATAGTTTAAAATAACAGAAAAATTTTTAATCGCTTATACCCCGAAGTTTAATTTTCTTCTTCCTTGAAAATGTTTCTTTCAATTAAATTTTAAAAAATTATTCTGTAGTGAGACTTTCACTCTATCGTAATTAGTGAGCCTTGCAAACCATTATTCTGTTGTTAGGATGACGCAGCTTCAAGTTCTCAATATCAAGTGTCATCCGGTGAAATGTTTACTTTACATTCATTGCCTGTAAGTCGCGTACAGGAGATTTCCATCATTGAGTGCAGTCAGAGAGAGAAGTCCTAGTGTTGGGTGATTAGCAGAGTTGGCTGGTTTCAACATTGACGCTGTCCACGCTTGACTGACTTCAATGTCAACACGCCGTGTGATTTCACCACGGGTCTCGAGTTTAAAAGGGCAGCAGACATGGATGAGATGGTAATAAACGAGTCAAAATCAAGGGATATCAGTCGAGTAAATGTACATTATAGGGCTAGACACAACTAATGTCCAACACAGCCCTCACCAACTGCCCTTTACAAACCCCAGTCTGTTCCCTGCTGGAGTCCCGACCATCCTCCTTAATGTCTCTCCTGTGACGATCTCAAAACTATTCACACACCTGGGAAAGCAGTTTTATTACACGTTTTGAGTGAGCTTTTTAAAATCATGTACACACACTTCCTTTACCTGGATTTTTCAAACTTTAAAAAAAAATATAAATATATAATTTAAAAAACAACTAATCTACGATTAACCAAAGCCAATACCCCGATAATGTGTGAGATGCTGGGCTTTAAATTCCCACCAAATTTCATGGACATAAAATAGGGATTATTTTTTCCGCGACTCCCTGTTCATCGGGTTATTACATGACGCCTACAGTTATAGTTCTCGACAATGTGGAAAAACTCCTTCAACAGTTCCAAGTAGAGTGCCTTGAGGATGCACGAATGTTGTTGACCCAATGAACTGTGGGTATAGAGAGTGTTTGACAGAAGAATCATTTGAGACTTTCCTCAAGCTAATTGTCACAGCTTAGTTTGAACCGCAGGCATAGCTGTGTATTCGTGATGTGGCTAGTAACTGAAGTTATCAACGATCGTTGTCTACCCGGTGTTCTGTAAGTTCACCAACGACTTTACGTTTGATTTGATTGGGTAGCTAGAATCAATGGTGTAGCTAGAGGGTTGGCAAAAAAGGGGGAGGGGGTAACCATCTCTCTTGGGCCTATGGGATGCCAATAAAAATAGTTGACAATGCTTATTTAGTTAGTTGGTCGACTTCCACTAAGACTCGTTTCATTATCGTATTTTTTGAGTATGCAATTATTGAACTAGTCGATTCAGTCTCTACAACACCCAGAGTGACGTCAAGATATGTCACAACTCACGACCATTTGGTGATATTATGTGTGTACTAGTTCAAAAGCCTGCTGAAGCTGGCAGAACGAAATCCCACAGAAGGGATGACAAAGAAATATACCAAATATTGCAATAGAAAAAACCACGTGGCCTTTATTGCCATGAAGAGAATACGATATATGAACAGAAATAACAAAGAAATGTATGAAATACTGTAATAGACAATAACATTTGGCCTATATTGCCACGAACACAATACGATATGAAAATAAATAACAAAGAGATGTACGAAATACTCAAATAGAAAAGAACTTGTATCTTTTATTGCCATGAACACATTACGATATGAACAGCTAAATATGAAAGATCTTTTTGTACACCACATTTTTAGTGTAGCAGGTGCAGCTGTCGTGGAGCAGTTTCCCTTGTTTAGGACCAACTGCCACATGGACCTTGACATCTGCTGATCTGCGTACACGGGAGAAAGCAACGTATAATTGCCTATGGCTAAACACATGTTGTGGTAGGTAGATACCGACCTTATCCAGTGTCTGGCCCTGCGATTTGCTTATGGTCATTGCGAAAGCTAACTTCACAGGGAATTGCCTTCTCCGTAGAATGAAAGGCAAGTCTGTGGTTGTCGGGGCAATGTCCACGCGTGGAATGAATGGAGTGCGATCTTTGTTACTTCCGGACAGAAGTTCAGCGATGATGAGGTTGGGTTTGAGGTCCCTAACCACCAATCTGGTGCCGTTGCATAGACCTCGTTTGGTGTTCAAATTGCGAAGAAGAATTATAATTACTCCGACTTTTAATGTTAATTGATGAAGCGGCATTACCGAAGGTGCCAATTGATGTAGAAATTCCACGGGATAATTGTTTTCATCATCTGGCGTGCAGTCGTCGATGGAGTCGGAACTTAAGTATGTCCTGGGTTCTCCTTCAAGTAAATGCAGAACCTGACTATTGATAAGGTCCACATCGGCATTTGTAGGGCAAATTGAAAATTCGTCCGCATCTCTGGCTAGAAGTCGTTCACCGAAGATTTCAGAAACAATAGATCCTGTGCAGAACATATGGTCTGGAACTTAAAACATATTATCGTTCAATCCATGTTCATTGGTTAATGTTCCATTGCCTAGCTCAATTAACCAAGACGTAAATTCTGGATCAATAGATCGCACATTACTTGTCAATGTTAGAATTGTAAATTTAGACCAAAGATCGGTAAACTTAATATTCGCTTCGACAATGGCGGCCCTGGTTCCATGAGCAACAAAGGGCAAGGTTTGTCTGAATTCCCCACTCAAGAGAATGGTTTTTCCACCGAAAGGTTTGTCATTTTGCATGCTATCTTGTAAGAGTTTATTCACGCATTTCAATGCATCCTTAGAGGCCATCGTGGATTCATCCCAAATGATTAATGTGGCTCTTCGGAGAATGTCAGCATCGGAGGAGGTCATTCTCATTCTGGAGGTTGAGTTGTCGATAATTGGGACGGGAAGTTGAAATTGGGAATGATACGTTCGACCACTTTACAGTAAATTGGCCGCGATTCCAGTTGATGCAGTAGCTAAAGCAATCTTATGTTCCCCTCTAAAGGATGCAAGCAAGGTTGTGTACAAATATGTTTTACCACTGCCACCAGGTCCGTCAAGAAAGTAACACCTATGAGGAAGAGTGATAATTTCATCAAATGTCTCTGCTGTTCATTGAGACTCCGTACTATGTCTGTTGCTTTGCTGAGCTGTTGGACCGGAACAAAAACGCTGTCCTGTATGTCTTCCACGTGACTTGGCGTAACTGGTAAACCAAAATTCTCGCAGGTTTTCCTATTGGCAATAAAGATAAAATGAATATCAGTAAGGGCCAAATTGAGGCAGTGTTCGCGATTCACTTCGTGATGAAACTGCAACGTAAAAGCTTCATAAAAGTATTCTTTATATTTCTGGAACAATTGTGGAATATTTGAAGGAGATGCGAGCAGGCACATATGTGCAAATAATTCCCGTAGGAGAGCGGGTCTCTTTTCGGCAACTGCATCATGTAACGTCATATTCCAGACCTGCTCGTCATTGAAGAGGCCTCGGTGTTGTGCATCTTCCTTGAATGTTGGATATGTAATACCATGGACGGTCCGAAGGTCCTCAAAGGAAGTTGCACCTGGCACATGAAGGAGAAGTAAGCGAAAGCAGAAGCACTGAATGTCTGACGCTAATTTGATAAAGTACATACGACCAATTATTCTGTCAGCACCCCTTTGCCTTCTCTGCCATGTTCTGGTCCTCTCGTGAAAAACATAATGCTCAAGTATTTCAGTGTATAGTATACCTGAAGCCATCTGGTATTGTTGATTTAGTTTGAACCATGCCGTTAAAGTAGTGTCTCTCAAAGCTGCGTTCTGTGCTGCAGCCTCAACGTTATCAGTAGTAAAAACTTCTGATTGCTCGCCAGGGAGATGAACTTGGAGTCCTATAATTGCATGAGACTGCTTGTGCATGTGGAACCAAAAAAGGCCCTGAGCAGCCTCGGGCGCGCTCACATATCTAGAGTCCATAAAGGAGGTGATATCATCGTTGTTCATGGTCCAGTGTTCTTTAATGGAGATGTTGGCGCAATCATGTCCTTTGTAGACGTAATTTAACAGATATTTGACACTTTTTATGGAAGCACAGCTCTCGACGTTGATATGACAGTTGTACTTTAGGCTGAGGTACGGATTGTAAGGAAAAATCCATGAGTTTTCAATTTCTCGGCTATTGACGATTGCTGTGACACCATTGTTCCGTCGCCTATATTTGGGATAACCGTCAACATTAATGATTGTTTCTTCACAGAACGGCTTCGGAAACTTCTTCGAACAGGATCCATCAACCATGCATGGAGAGTTCATGTTGTTTCCCACAGGGCCCATGAATCATGTGTTTGGTGACAATTTCGTGCAGTCGAGGCTGTGTTGCACTGTTTGTTTTTTCTGCAGAAATCATTCTATCCACTTGTTCATCGTCGTTAGGCTTGTCCTCGCTGCGTAAAATTAATAGTATGTGAGCATTCGGAAGCCCACGTTTCTGGAACTCAATGACATGAATTTTTGCTATTGGTTTTCTAAGAACGTGATGTTTTCCAATGTCATCTAGAAGAGCATCCAGGTTAAGTTTGAAAACGCGTGCGACCAAATCTGGACGAAATTCCACTGATTGGCCTTGTAAATTGGTGACAATTTCAGGCCATTTTGGGTTGCATGTGATTGTAATGAAGAAGTCGGGTTTCCCGTACTTTCTAACAATCGCCATGGCGTCTTGATAATTTTGGAGTATGTTCCTGGGGCTTCCCTGGAAGGATGAAGGAAGTATTAGTGGTTGGCCTGGCATAAGGCCTTGTAGTCTCGCTTCAGTTTGCAAGAAATCCATCAAGCCAGTGTACTTTTCTACACTTAGTTTAGACTGATTTTGTCGCACAAAATTGAGTCTGTTTCCCTCCGTTTTGATGTAGCTATCCACAAAAAAATTTGAGGGTGAGTTTTCCAGCACTCAGGAAAGGATTGAAATCGTCTCTGATGGCAAATCGGTATCCGTAATACTGCATGTGAGTGACCCTTGTTCTGGGAATCGTGGGTGATGGCCGACGCAAGCTTCTTATACTCGTAGGATTATATTGAAGTTTAATATCTGGTGCCCAGCTTTGGTCCCAATACGGGAATAACGCAGGGTAGACCATGGGATCTAAGTTGGGGTCGAGAATTGTGATTATTTGTGTTTTACTTGCGTGTGAAATTGTTTTGCAGTGTATTATGATGTCCCGTTCAAGAGGAGGTTCTCCATCCGCATTTTGGAAAACGAAAGCCAATTCATTGGACCGTTCAGCATTGTAACGCCTTTGGTAATCGTTTCTATCATGAATGATGGCCAGTGACACAGTTGTAGGTAGTGTATTCCGCCAGACATTCTTGTTCCACTTTAAACAGCATTTGGAATGCATCTGCAAATGGATTGTTGTCGGTCATGAATGAGGTCAGGAGCGCCATGAGATCGCGGTTGCATATAGAGTTAGGTCGCATTTGCAATATTTGTTCCAAAGCTTCATCAGGATCAAGGATATACAGCTGAGCAAATTGACGACGATAATCATTTTCAGGATGCAGAGCCCCAGATCTGTGGTAAATCTGTCCATGGATGCGAAAGCAGTAGGGCCCGTATCCGGGAGGAGGAGCGACTTTAGCACCCATTTACGCAAAGGCTAAGGCGCTATTAATAGACCTGATGTTGTCCATGAAGTTTTGGGAGTGCTCGTGTTCCCCCGTCATGAGCGTCCTCAGTAAAGGTGATATGCGGATGGGATCTAGCGTCACTTTTCCTTTCTTGCAGGAAAAATGTTTGGCACCGCAGAATGTGCACAGCAATTGTAAATTGCCACAGAAATGTTGCTGGACGTTGTCATTCATGACGTCACTTCTGGTGGCTCCATCCAGATGATGAGGTGCTGGTACTTCCCGGAGTGTTGCTAACAGACATCGTTCATTAGTGGTTGCTACTTCCCGTCTACGGGACCGTTGTTCGTCGGTTTCACTTGCTCTTCGAATGCGATCTTGTTTGTTTCGCGTTTCTCGTCACCGGGATGCCTCCTCGTGTGTTTCTGTTCTTCGTCGATTACTGTTTTGTTCGTTTCTGCTACGTTTTCTATCGGCAATTTCGTCTTTATCGAATGTTCTTTTTCGAGGCATAATTGTCTCGTGGCAACACGCGAATGTTTGTAAATTTGTGCAGTTGAAGAAGAAATAGTAAAGCAATGCGAATGTGACATTGACGATGGGTACAGGGGTAGGAGAACGGTGTCGTACCTTGAATGCGGCGCAGCAATGCAGTTGGTCCAGAACCGAAGACCGACACACCAACATCAACGGTTGGTGGTGACATACATCATGATTTATAATGGAGACACACACACGCATAGGCTGGTGGCCGATGTTAGACTCAACACAAATGTGTGTTCGTGTGTACACAAATGCTGACGTCACAGGTTCGTGCGTTGTTTCAGTAATTGAAGTTCTGTTCTAAAGCAATGAAGTCATATAATATTTTTTTTACAGAGACAATTTTTAATTTATTTATAATAATTTTTCGCACCTTTTTGCGCACCTTTCGAGCGCCTTTTTTTGCGCGCCTTTCGAGCACCTTTTCGCGCACCTTTGGACGGGGAGACACACGCATACTTAGGGCGATTATGAATTAGATAGATTATGATGTCCCGTTCAAGAGGAGGTTCTCCATCCGCATTTTGGAAAACGAAAGCCAATTCATTGGACCGTTCAGCATTGTAACGCCTTTGGTAATCGTTTCTATCATGAATGATGGCCAGTGACACAGTTGTAGGTAGTGTATTCCGCCAGACATTCTTGTTCCACTTTAAACAGCATTTGGAATGCATCTGCAAATGGATTGTTGTCGGTCATGAATGAGGTCAGGAGCGCCATGAGATCGCGGTTGCATATAGAGTTAGGTCGCATTTGCAATATTTGTTCCAAAGCTTCATCAGGATCAAGGATATACAGCTGAGCAAATTGACGACGATAATCATTTTCAGGATGCAGAGCCCCAGATCTGTGGTAAATCTGTCCATGGATGCGAAAGCAGTAGGGCCCGTATCCGGGAGGAGGAGCGACTTTAGCACCCATTTACGCAAAGGCTAAGGCGCTATTAATAGACCTGATGTTGTCCATGAAGTTTTGGGAGTGCTCGTGTTCCCCCGTCATGAGCGTCCTCAGTAAAGGTGATATGCGGATGGGATCTAGCGTCACTTTTCCTTTCTTGCAGGAAAAATGTTTGGCACCGCAGAATGTGCACAGCAATTGTAAATTGCCACAGAAATGTTGCTGGACGTTGTCATTCATGACGTCACTTCTGGTGGCTCCATCCAGATGATGAGGTGCTGGTACTTCCCGGAGTGTTGCTAACAGACATCGTTCATTAGTGGTTGCTACTTCCCGTCTACGGGACCGTTGTTCGTCGGTTTCACTTGCTCTTCGAATGCGATCTTGTTTGTTTCGCGTTTCTCGTCACCGGGATGCCTCCTCGTGTGTTTCTGTTCTTCGTCGATTACTGTTTTGTTCGTTTCTGCTACGTTTTCTATCGGCAATTTCGTCTTTATCGAATGTTCTTTTTCGAGGCATAATTGTCTCGTGGCAACACGCGAATGTTTGTAAATTTGTGCAGTTGAAGAAGAAATAGTAAAGCAATGCGAATGTGACATTGACGATGGGTACAGGGGTAGGAGAACGGTGTCGTACCTTGAATGCGGCGCAGCAATGCAGTTGGTCCAGAACCGAAGACCGACACACCAACATCAACGGTTGGTGGTGACATACATCATGATTTATAATGGAGACACACACACGCATAGGCTGGTGGCCGATGTTAGACTCAACACAAATGTGTGTTCGTGTGTACACAAATGCTGACGTCACAGGTTCGTGCGTTGTTTCAGTAATTGAAGTTCTGTTCTAAAGCAATGAAGTCATATAATATTTTTTTTACAGAGACAATTTTTAATTTATTTATAATAATTTTTCGCACCTTTTTGCGCACCTTTCGAGCGCCTTTTTTTGCGCGCCTTTCGAGCACCTTTTCGCGCACCTTTGGACGGGGAGACACACGCATACTTAGGGCGATTATGTATTAGATAGATTATGATGTCCCGTTCAAGAGGAGGTTCTCCATCCGCATTTTGGAAAACGAAAGCCAATTCATTGGACCGTTCAGCATTGTAACGCCTTTGGTAATCGTTTCTATCATGAATGATGGCCAGTGACACAGTTGTAGGTAGTGTATTCCGCCAGACATTCTTGTTCCACTTTAAACAGCATTTGGAATGCATCTGCAAATGGATTGTTGTCGGTCATGAATGAGGTCAGGAGCGCCATGAGATCGCGGTTGCATATAGAGTTAGGTCGCATTTGCAATATTTGTTCCAAAGCTTCATCAGGATCAAGGATATACAGCTGAGCAAATTGACGACGATAATCATTTTCAGGATGCAGAGCCCCAGATCTGTGGTAAATCTGTCCATGGATGCGAAAGCAGTAGGGCCCGTATCCGGGAGGAGGAGCGACTTTAGCACCCATTTACGCAAAGGCTAAGGCGCTATTAATAGACCTGATGTTGTCCATGAAGTTTTGGGAGTGCTCGTGTTCCCCCGTCATGAGCGTCCTCAGTAAAGGTGATATGCGGATGGGATCTAGCGTCACTTTTCCTTTCTTGCAGGAAAAATGTTTGGCACCGCAGAATGTGCACAGCAATTGTAAATTGCCACAGAAATGTTGCTGGACGTTGTCATTCATGACGTCACTTCTGGTGGCTCCATCCAGATGATGAGGTGCTGGTACTTCCCGGAGTGTTGCTAACAGACATCGTTCATTAGTGGTTGCTACTTCCCGTCTACGGGACCGTTGTTCGTCGGTTTCACTTGCTCTTCGAATGCGATCTTGTTTGTTTCGCGTTTCTCGTCACCGGGATGCCTCCTCGTGTGTTTCTGTTCTTCGTCGATTACTGTTTTGTTCGTTTCTGCTACGTTTTCTATCGGCAATTTCGTCTTTATCGAATGTTCTTTTTCGAGGCATAATTGTCTCGTGGCAACACGCGAATGTTTGTAAATTTGTGCAGTTGAAGAAGAAATAGTAAAGCAATGCGAATGTGACATTGACGATGGGTACAGGGGTAGGAGAACGGTGTCGTACCTTGAATGCGGCGCAGCAATGCAGTTGGTCCAGAACCGAAGACCGACACACCAACATCAACGGTTGGTGGTGACATACATCATGATTTATAATGGAGACACACACACGCATAGGCTGGTGGCCAATGTTAGACTCAACACAAATGTGTGTTCGCGTGTACACAAATGCTGACGTCACAGGTTCGTGCGTTGTTTCAGTAATTGAAGTTCTGTTCTAAAGCAATGAAGTCATATAATATTTTTTTTACAGAGACAATTTTTAATTTATTTATAATAATTTTTCGCACCTTTTTGCGCACCTTTCGAGCGCCTTTTTTTGCGCGCCTTTCGAGCACCTTTTCGCGCACCTTTGGACGGGGAGACACACGCATACTTAGGGCGATTATGTATTAGATAGATTATGATGTCCCGTTCAAGAGGAGGTTCTCCATCCGCATTTTGGAAAACGAAAGCCAATTCATTGGACCGTTCAGCATTGTAACGCCTTTGGTAATCGTTTCTATCATGAATGATGGCCAGTGACACAGTTGTAGGTAGTGTATTCCGCCAGACATTCTTGTTCCACTTTAACCAGCATTTTGAATGCATCTGCAAATGGATTGTTGTCGGTCATGAATGAGGTCAGGAGCGCCATGAGATCGCGGTTGCATATAGAGTTAGGTCGCATTTGCAATATTTGTTCCAAAGCTTCATCAGGATCAAGGATATACAGCTGAGCAAATTGACGACGATAATCATTTTCAGGATGCAGAGCCCCAGATCTGTGGTAAATCTGTCCATGGATGCGAAAGCAGTAGGGCCCGTATCCGGGAGGAGGAGCGACTTTAGCACCCATTTACGCAAAGGCTAAGGCGCTATTAATAGACCTGATGTTGTCCATGAAGTTTTGGGAGTGCTCGTGTTCCCCCGTCATGAGCGTCCTCAGTAAAGGTGATATGCGGATGGGATCTAGCGTCACTTTTCCTTTCTTGCAGGAAAAATGTTTGGCACCGCAGAATGTGCACAGCAATTGTAAATTGCCACAGAAATGTTGCTGGACGTTGTCATTCATGACGTCACTTCTGGTGGCTCCATCCAGATGATGAGGTGCTGGTACTTCCCGGAGTGTTGCTAACAGACATCGTTCATTAGTGGTTGCTACTTCCCGTCTACGGGACCGTTGTTCGTCGGTTTCACTTGCTCTTCGAATGCGATCTTGTTTGTTTCGCGTTTCTCGTCACCGGGATGCCTCCTCGTGTGTTTCTGTTCTTCGTCGATTACTGTTTTGTTCGTTTCTGCTACGTTTTCTATCGGCAATTTCGTCTTTATCGAATGTTCTTTTTCGAGGCATAATTGTCTCGTGGCAACACGCGAATGTTTGTAAATTTGTGCAGTTGAAGAAGAAATAGTAAAGCAATGCGAATGTGACATTGACGATGGGTACAGGGGTAGGAGAACGGTGTCGTACCTTGAATGCGGCGCAGCAATGCAGTTGGTCCAGAACCGAAGACCGACACACCAACATCAACGGTTGGTGGTGACATACATCATGATTTATAATGGAGACACACACACGCATAGGCTGGTGGCCGATGTTAGACTCAACACAAATGTGTGTTCGTGTGTACACAAATGCTGACGTCACAGGTTCGTGCGTTGTTTCGGTAATTGAAGTTCTGTTCTAAAGCAATGACGTCATATAATATTTTTTTTACAGAGACAATTTTTAATTTATTTATAATAATTTTTCGCACCTTTTTGCGCACCTTTCGAGCGCCTTTTTTTGCGCGCCTTTCGAGCACCTTTTCGCGCACCTTTGGACGGGGAGACACACGCATACTTAGGGCGATTATGTATTAGATTATGATGATGTCCCGTTCAAGAGGAGGTTCTCCATCCGCATTTTGGAAAACGAAAGCCAATTCATTGGACCGTTCAGCATTGTAACGCCTTTGGTAATCGTTTCTATCATGAATGATGGCCAGTGACACAGTTGTAGGTAGTGTATTCCGCCAGACATTCTTGTTCCACTTTAAACAGCATTTGGAATGCATCTGCAAATGGATTGTTGTCGGTCATGAATGAGGTCAGGAGCGCCATGAGATCGCGGTTGCATATAGAGTTAGGTCGCATTTGCAATATTTGTTCCAAAGCTTCATCAGGATCAAGGATATACAGCTGAGCAAATTGACGACGATAATCATTTTCAGGATGCAGAGCCCCAGATCTGTGGTAAATCTGTCCATGGATGCGAAAGCAGTAGGGCCCGTATCCGGGAGGAGGAGCGACTTTAGCACCCATTTACGCAAAGGCTAAGGCGCTATTAATAGACCTGATGTTGTCCATGAAGTTTTGGGAGTGCTCGTGTTCCCCCGTCATGAGCGTCCTCAGTAAAGGTGATATGCGGATGGGATCTAGCGTCACTTTTCCTTTCTTGCAGGAAAAATGTTTGGCACCGCAGAATGTGCACAGCAATTGTAAATTGCCACAGAAATGTTGCTGGACGTTGTCATTCATGACGTCACTTCTGGTGGCTCCATCCAGATGATGAGGTGCTGGTACTTCCCGGAGTGTTGCTAACAGACATCGTTCATTAGTGGTTGCTACTTCCCGTCTACGGGACCGTTGTTCGTCGGTTTCACTTGCTCTTCGAATGCGATCTTGTTTGTTTCGCGTTTCTCGTCACCGGGATGCCTCCTCGTGTGTTTCTGTTCTTCGTCGATTACTGTTTTGTTCGTTTCTGCTACGTTTTCTATCGGCAATTTCGTCTTTATCGAATGTTCTTTTTCGAGGCATAATTGTCTCGTGGCAACACGCGAATGTTTGTAAATTTGTGCAGTTGAAGAAGAAATAGTAAAGCAATGCGAATGTGACATTGACGATGGGTACAGGGGTAGGAGAACGGTGTCGTACCTTGAATGCGGCGCAGCAATGCAGTTGGTCCAGAACCGAAGACCGACACACCAACATCAACGGTTGGTGGTGACATACATCATGATTTATAATGGAGACACACACACGCATAGGCTGGTGGCCGATGTTAGACTCAACAAAAATGTGTGTTCGTGTGTACACAAATGCTGACGTCACAGGTTCGTGCGTTGTTTCGGTAATTGAAGTTCTGTGCTAAAGCAATGACGTCATATAATATTTTTTTTACAGAGACAATTTTTAATTTATTTATAATAATTTTTCGCACCTTTTTGCGCACCTTTCGAGTGCCTTTTTTTGCGCGCCTTTCGAGCACCTTTTCGCGCGCCTTTGGACGGGGAGACACACGCATACTTAGGGCGATTATGTATTAGATTATGATGATGTCCCGTTCAAGAGGAGGTTCTCCATCCGCATTTTGGAAAACGAAAGCCAATTCATTGGACCGTTCAGCATTGTAACGCCTTTGGTAATCGTTTCTATCATGAATGATGGCCAGTGACACAGTTGTAGGTAGTGTATTCCGCCAGACATTCTTGTTCCACTTTAAACAGCATTTGGAATGCATCTGCAAATGGATTGTTGTCGGTCATGAATGAGGTCAGGAGCGCCATGAGATCGCGGTTGCATATAGAGTTAGGTCGCATTTGCAATATTTGTTCCAAAGCTTCATCAGGATCAAGGATATACAGCTGAGCAAATTGACGACGATAATCATTTTCAGGATGCAGAGCCCCAGATCTGTGGTAAATCTGTCCATGGATGCGAAAGCAGTAGGGCCCGTATCCGGGAGGAGGAGCGACTTTAGCACCCATTTACGCAAAGGCTAAGGCGCTATTAATAGACCTGATGTTGTCCATGAAGTTTTGGGAGTGCTCGTGTTCCCCCGTCATGAGCGTCCTCAGTAAAGGTGATATGCGGATGGGATCTAGCGTCACTTTTCCTTTCTTGCAGGAAAAATGTTTGGCACCGCAGAATGTGCACAGCAATTGTAAATTGCCACAGAAATGTTGCTGGACGTTGTCATTCATGACGTCACTTCTGGTGGCTCCATCCAGATGATGAGGTGCTGGTACTTCCCGGAGTGTTGCTAACAGACATCGTTCATTAGTGGTTGCTACTTCCCGTCTACGGGACCGTTGTTCGTCGGTTTCACTTGCTCTTCGAATGCGATCTTGTTTGTTTCGCGTTTCTCGTCACCGGGATGCCTCCTCGTGTGTTTCTGTTCTTCGTCGATTACTGTTTTGTTCGTTTCTGCTACGTTTTCTATCGGCAATTTCGTCTTTATCGAATGTTCTTTTTCGAGGCATAATTGTCTCGTGGCAACACGCGAATGTTTGTAAATTTGTGCAGTTGAAGAAGAAATAGTAAAGCAATGCGAATGTGACATTGACGATGGGTACAGGGCGTAGGAGAACGGTGTCGTACCTTGAATGCGGCGCAGCAATGCAGTTGGTCCAGAACCGAAGACCGACACACCAACATCAACGGTTGGTGGTGACATACATCAGGATTTATAATGGAGACACACACACGCATAGGCTGGTGGCCGATGTTAGACTCAACACAAATGTGTGTTCGTGTGTACACAAATGCTGACGTCACAGGTTCGTGCGTTGTTTCGGTAATTGAAGTTCTGTGCTAAAGCAATGACGTCATATAATATTTTTTTTACAGAGACAATTTTTAATTTATTTATAATAATTTTTCGCACCTTTTTGCGCACCTTTCGAGCGCCTTTTTTTGCGCGCCTTTCGAGCACCTTTTCGCGCGCCTTTGGACGGGGAGACACACGCATACTTAGGGCGATTATGTATTAGATATAATAATTGTGTGCGCCTTTTTTGATCGCCTTTTTGCGCGCCTTTCGAGCACCTTTTCGCGCGCCTTTGGACGGAGAGACACACGCATACTTAGGGCGATTATATATTAGACTAGTTCAAAAGCCTGCTGAAGCTGGCAGAACGAAATCCCACAGAAGGGATAACAAAGAACTATACCAAATACTGCAATAGAAAAAACCACGTGGCCTTTATCGCCATGAACAGAATACGATATATGAACAGAAATAGAAAGAAATGTATGAAATACTGTAATAGAAAATAACATTTGGCCTATATTGCCATGAACACAATACGATATGAAAATAAATAACAAAGAGATGTACGAAATACTCAAATAGAAAAGAACTTGTATCTTTTACTGACATGAACACAATACGATATGAACAGCTAAATATGAAAGATCTTTTTGTACACCACATTTTTAGTGTAGCAGGTGGAGCTGTCATGGGGCAGTTTCCCTTGTTTAGGACCATCTGCCACATGGACCTTGACATCTGCTGATCTGCGTACACGGGAGAAAGCAACGTATAATTGTCTATGGCTAAACACAGGTTGTGGTAGGTAGATACCGACCTTATCCAGTGTCTGGCCCTGCGATTTGGTTATGGTCATTGCGAAAGCTAACTTCACAGGGAATTGCCTTCTCCGTAGAATGAAAGGCAAGTATGTGGTTGTCGGGGCAATGTCCACGCGTGGAATGAATAGAGTGCGACCTTTGTCACTTCCGGACAGAAGTTCAGCTATGATGAGGTTGGGTTTGAGGTCCCTAAACACCAATCTGGTGCCGTTGCATAGACCTCGTTTAGTGTTCAAATTGCGAAGAAGAATTATAATTGCTCTGACTTTTTTTGTTAATTGATGAAGCGGCATTACCGAAGGTGCCAATTGATGTAGAAATTCCACGGGATAATTGTTTTCATCATCTAGCGTGCAGTCGTCGCTGGAGTCGGAACTTAAGTATGTCCTGGGTTCTCCTTCAAGTAAATGCAGAACCTGACTATTGATAAGGTCCACATCGGCAATTGTAGGGCAGAGAATAGCCTTATTTGCAAATTCTTCCGCATCTCTGGCTAGAATTCGTTCACTGAATATTTCAGAAACAATAGATCCTGTGCAGACCATATGGGCTGGAACTTCAAACATATTCTCGTTCAATCCATGTTCATTGGTTAATGTTCCATTGCCTAGCTCAATTAACCAAGACGTAAATTCTGGATCAATAGATCGCACATTACTTGTCAATGTGAGAATTGTAAATTTAGACCAAAGATCGGTAAACTTAATACTCGCTTCGACAATGGCGGACCTGGTTCCATGAGCAACACCGGGCAAGGTTTGTCTGAAGTCCCCACCCAAGAGAATGGTTTTTCCTCCGAAAGGTTTGTCATTTTGCATGCTATCTTGTAAGAGTTTATTCACGCATTTCAATGCATCCTTACAGGCCATCATGGATTCATCCCAAATGATTATTGTGGCTCTTCGGAGAATGTCAGCATCGGAGGAGGTCATTCTCATTATGGAGGTTGAGGTGTCGATAATTGGGACGGGAAGTTGAAATTGGGAATGATACGTTAGACCACTTTACAGTAAATTGGCCGCGATTCCAGTTGATGCAGTAGCTAAAGCAATCTTCTGTTCCACTCTAAAGGATGCAAGCAAGGTTGTGTACAAATATGTTTTACCACTGCCACCAGGTCCTTCAAGAAAGTAACACCTATGAGGAAGATGATCATTGGCTGCGGCTGTGATAATTTCATCAAATGCGTGTCTCTGCTGTTCCTTGAGACTCCGTACTATGTCTGTTGCTTTGCTGAGCTGTTGGACCGGATCAAAAACGCTGTCATGTATGTCTTCCACGTGACTTGGTGGAACTGGTAAACCTAAATTCTCGCAGGTTTTCCTATTAGCAATAAAGATCAATTGAATATCAGTAAGGGCCAAATTGAGGCAGTGTTTGCAATTCACTTCGTGATGAAACTTCAACGTAAAATCTTCATAAAAGTATTCTTTATATTTCTGGAACAATTGTGGAATATTTGAAGGAGATGCGAGCAGGCACATATGTGCAAATAATTCCCGTAGGAGAGCGGGTCTCTTTTCGGCAACTGCATCATGTAACGTCACATCCCAGACCTGCTTGTCATTGAAGAGGCCTCGGTGTTGTGTAGCTTCCTTGAATGTTGGATATGTAATACCATGGACGGTCCGAAGGTCCTCAAAGGAAGTTGCACCTGGCACATGAAGGAGAAGTAAGCGCAAGCAGAAGCGCTGAATGTCTGACACTAAACTGACAGAGTACATACGACCAATTATTCTGTCAGCATCCCTTTGCCTTCTCTGCCATGTTCTTGTCCTCTCGTGAAAAACATAATGTTCAGGTATGTCAGTATGTATAGTATAGTATACCTGTAGCCATCTGGTATTGTTGATTTAGTTTGAACCATGCCGTTAAAGTAGTGTCTCTCGAAGCTGCGTTCTGTGCTGCAGCCTCAACGTTATCAGTAATAAAAACTACTGATTGCTCGCCAAGGAGATGAACTTGGAGTCTGATAATTGCATGAGACTGCTTGTGCATGTGGAACCCAAAAAGGCTTTCGCGTTGGTTTCGCGTTACACGTCGCCGGGATGCCTCCTCGTGTGTTTCTGTTCTTCTTCGATTCCTGTTATGTTCGTTTCTGCGACGTTTTCCATCGGCAATTTCGGCTTCATCGAATGTTCTTTTTTCGAGGCATATTTGTCTCGTGGCAACACGCGAAGGTTTGTAAATTTGTGGAGTTGAAGAAGAAATAATAAAGCAATGCGAATGTGACATGGACGATGGGTACAGGCGTAGGAGAACGGTGTCGTACCTTGAATGCGGCGCAGCAATGCAGTTGGCAGTGGGTCAAGAACCGAAGACCGACACACCGACATCAACCGGTTGGTGGTGACTAACATCATGATTTATAACGGAGACACGCACACGCATAGGCTGGTGGCCGATGTTAGACTCAACACAAATGTGTGTTTGTGTGTACACAAATGCTGACGTCACAGGTTCGTGCGTTGTTTCGGTAATTGACGTTCTAGCTAAAACAATGCCGTCATATAATATTTTTTTTACGGCGAACATTGTTAATTTATTTATAATAATTTTGCGCGCCTTTTTTGCGCACCTTTTTGCGCGCCTTTCGAGCACCTTTTCGCGCGCCTTTGAACGGGGAGACACACGCATACTTAGGGCGATTATATATTAGAAGATATTTGCAGGAAGGGACCGGCGAGGATGGAGGTGGGAGATATTACTGTAGATGATACTGAGCTACAACCATTGAATCTCTGCACTAATATCGGACAACTAACGTAGAAGATACGTTCGTGCTGGTGATACGTACTTTCCGCAGACGCCATGATAAGGTGGCTCTACGTACGGACGTTTCCATATCGCTCTTCAAAATTTACATCACTCGCCTCTCACCCTTTCCCCACCAGCACCCCATCTTCTCGGCCATTTATTTAATCTACCTGAGTGTCCAGAATGGATGTAGCAGGAGAGAGAGAGAGAGAGAGAGAGAGAGAGAGAGAGAGAGAGAGATAGATAGAGAGAAAGAGTGAGAGAGAGAGAAAGGTTAGAGAGAGTGTGAGAGAGAAAGAGGGAGAGAGAAAGATAGAGTGAAAGAGAGAGAGACAGAGAGAAAGCTAAAAAGAGAGAAAGTGGGAGATCGAGAGAGAGAGAGCGAGAGCAAAAGAGAAAGTGGAGAGAGAGAGAAAGAGAGAGCGGTAAAGAGGAGATCGAGAGAGAGAGAGAGAGAGATCAAGAGGGAGAAAGAAAGATAAAGAGAAAGAGAGAGAGAGAGAGAGAGAGAGATGGAGAAAGAGGGAGAGAGAAAGAGAGAGAAAATAGAGCGACAGACAGAGAGAGAGCGAGAGACACAGAACGATATATATATATAATAGCCCAAGCCACTGGCAGGCTCACTGGATGTGGAACGTTGTGGAACGATGTACAACAGTCTATAGCACTTTAAAAAAACGTGTGGTGATTAGCACTGAAATAAAATAATTATATGTCGTCATTGTTTGATCTTATATTTTAATAAAGGTGTGCACCGGGTGGTGCGCAAAATAATTTTAAATTAAAGTCTCGCAGTAAAAAAAAATAATTATATGACGTTTTTGTTTTAGCTCATATTTTCATTTTGGAAAAGTAAACAAGTAATTAAACATCCCCGTAAAAACAAAGTTTTTCACTATTAATCCCTTATATATGAGACAGAAGACAGACATTTACATACTGAAACTGACTTAACTCCACTTTGTTATAAAACGGGGGGGGGGTGGGGAAGGGGAGGTGTGGTCACCGATGACATGCGTGAATGACTCAAGTGGCACGGGACGCCGAACAATAAAAAACTGTGAAATTGAATTACCTATAGTTATATAGAGATAAACTAAAAGTGCATTAATTTAATTACGGAACATTCGATCGAGCTGAAATTTTGATACGATGCATTGTTAGGTGACACGAGTCTTTGGACACAATTTCAGCTCGATAGCATCTCGGGAAGTGTGTCATTTTAGACTTTTGTTTTTCCGCCCGCGAACGAGATGACGTCAGACAAGATTTCGAAGTTAATATAAGGGATTTAATAAGTGATTTAAAATGAGTATTTGATGATGGTTAATTATAAAATACTTTGTGTACATTCCAGGAAGTTTAATATTTCGCATTTATCAAACAAGGATAAGTTACTTGGGCTTTGGACCAGAAAAAGTGGGCGCCGTAGGCGCCCTACAACTCCTATTATACTTTAAGAAAGTGTGCATTTCAGAAAGTTTAATGTTTTGTATTTATCAAACAAGGACAAGTTAGTTAGGCTTTTTAAAAAAGTGGGTGCCATAGGCGCCTCGGCGCCCCAGCACAATCTAGTATATATATATATTAGGGCTGTTAACGATTAATTTAAATTTAATCGTTAACTTTTGAAAAATTAACTATTAATTTCGATTAAAGCCAAAAATTGAAATGTATGGTGCCATAGGTAACATTTATTAAAATGCTTGACGAAAATCGTAATATCACTGAAATGTCTTCTTTGCTGTCTATTCGAGCTTGCACAAGCAACTCCTCCTGAACCATACCAGATAGAGGGTTCGGGTCTTATGCAAATATGTTAAGGAGGTCCTTAGGACAAAAAAAATACCGAAAAGATTTACTGGAGTTCTTGGAAAATCAAAAAAAACCAGAAAAAATTTCAGTATTTTGTCAATTTCTCGCCCACCATAACAATGTCGGAGAAGGAATTTTTTAAAAATCTCAATTTGTTCGACTCTGTTAATTTTAGCAGCAATTTATAGATAGCAATTGTGTTTAGTTTCAAAATTATTGATTGGAAATGACTTTTAATGTAATCTAGAATGATAGATAATGGGGGTTTCCCGCTTTGTGAATGCTGATGTTAGATTATTGCGCGGTTGCATTATATTGACACATTCTTTGTGTGATGTAGCGTGAGGGGATGTGACGTCATCAGTGGCGTCAGTAGGGGGGTGCGGTGGGGCGCGCCGCCCCGGGTGACACCATTAAGGGGTGAGACCAAACTGTAAAATTCTATGTTACCGTTATTTGGCACTGGAAAACTCGGAGGAGTTCTGTGAGTTAAGTCGTGAGGGGGTGACACCACGAGCTACCGCCCCAGGTGAAACCAACCCTAGTGACGCCTCTGGACGCCATATTGTGTTTTGTTTCAGAATTACTTATTTGAATCGACTTTTAATGCAATCTAGAATGATTTCACTTGAATTTAATAAAAAAAATCGGAAATTCTTTGTTGGAAATTGCGTTTAAAATACTCATTTGATTTTTTATCACTTGTTTTTCTCTTTAGGTCTTAAGAAAAGTGTGTTTCGTTTTGCAAAGCAAACTGCTATTTTCGGATTTAATTGGAGTGTTGGCACTTTGCAATAAATAAGTGTGTTTTGATTGAATTTGGGGCATGTGGGCCCACAAATCGTTCGCCACCACTGGTATAGACAGTGAAAGATTTAACTTGAATTGGGTGAGTGAACATGAAACATAACAAGAGAAAAGGACACAGTGCAACAAAAGAGAGAAGGCAATGAGGGGGAGAAGGAGAAGGCGAGAATTAACAGATACGAGCGCGCGTGTGTGAGGTGAAATATACAGATATATATAGCGCGCGTGTGAGGTGAAAGATGCAGATATAGAGGAAGAATTCAATAAATTGCAGAAAGGCTGAGACAGATACAGAGACATAGTTTGAAAGCGAGGACGAATGCATTTTCGATTTATTTAAGTACTACTGTACTTCAGAGACTTTTCAAACAAGTTGGGTTAAATCTCATGAGAGAGAGAGAGAGAGAGAGAGAGAGAGAGAGAGAGAGAGAGAGAGAGAGAGAGAGAGAGAGAGAGAGAGAGAGAGAGAGAGAGGGTGTGACGGAGGAACGATGATTAAATATTGCAATCGTAAACCCCATACCTTTAAAATTAAAGCTTCTTTTTGCTCCCCCTATCCCCCTCCAACCCACAATATCAGCTCCCACACACGTTCAGATCTCACACATCATCAGCCCCACACACCATCAGCTCCCACACACCATCAGCTCTCACACACCATCAGCCCCCACACACCATCATCTCTCACACACCATCAGCCCCCACACACCATCAGCCCCCACACACCATCATCCCCCACACATCATCAGCCCCCACACAGCTTAAACTCTCACACACATTCAGCCCCCACACACCATCAGCCCCCACACACAATTATCCCCCACATATCCTCAGCTCCCACACGTCATTAGCTCCCACACACCATCAGCTCTCACACACATTCAGCCCCCAACACATACACAATCAGTGCCTCATCCACACACTGTTCCCATACACAACCAATGCCCCCACACACAATCATCCCCACACACAATCATTCCATCACACACACAATCACCCCCCACACACACACATACATCATCAGCCCGGACACTCTTTCAACATTGAACGTAACGTAGACTTCTAACCTTTTTGTCGGCACCCCGAGGCTCGCGTGTATGGGTGTTTTAACCTATTTCAGCCCCGCTGTAAGGTAAGTTATGGACGGCCTACCTAGGCCTTACCCATAGGCACAGCCTATACCAAGCTTAGATATAGGTCTAAAGCAGGCCTATCTTAGACTCCAGCTACGCGTAATCTACAATAAACAATACCTTCACATAAAGGACCCGACCATTCGTCGACGAATCTTGTCAGGATTATTTTCTAAAATTGACATCACCTAGCCCCTAACTAGACCTATATAGAAATTACCTAGGCTAGAGTCCTGACTTTATTAAAACATGGACATTAACTACACATCAGGAGAAATCTAGAGATTACCTAGTCCTTACTGATTACTGACTAACCTAAACCTAACCTGGATCTGGTGTTTTGTAGAAGGTAGATCTTACATAACTTTAATTGACTTTATCTGTCGGAAACGAGTACTTTTGACACCTGGTTTATTGTTTTCTGGTAATAGCTTTCAATAAATGCATGGGAAAAAATAATTTAAAACAAATAGCAGAGGTGTAGAAAAAGGGGAACGCTACAACATAAACCTAGCTTCTAAAATTAGGAAGTCAGTGGGCATTCAATAGGAAGTGGAAATAGTTGTATTAGTGAATGTGTCCGGGGAAGAAAAAAACAACTACCAATGGCATTACTAATTAGACTGTTCTGAATCACAATTTGATATATTAACTTATAAATAAAACGATGCATTCGGTCACTCATGAATGAGATGAGTATTGCAAAAATGATATATTGCAGCTTGAAAAAGTATTGGCGGAATGTAGATTGATAGATGAGGAAAGGGAAGAAGGATTCGTGTATGTGGAATGGGAAAATGACTTGTGGAAAGGGGATTGGTGGGTGGATAGCAGGGGATTGGTTATTGGGTATTCGTGGTATTTGAAGTGGCAGAAGTGTAATTGGTAGATGAGGACTAGTGGAAAGTATTGGAGAAATCAATTACCTATCAATATACATGGAAATGTCTAGGTATAGTTACTTACATTGGGCATATTTAATATTGCGTTAACAATGGTCTACAAGATTTCTCTCTAACTCCACCATTTCATGCACCTCACTCACTCTCATTTACATTTTTCTTCCACTTTATATGTCCCCCGTTCTCTCTTCCAATTTCACATCTGTGCACCCCACCCCCATTCTCCCCTTTTCTGTCACTCACAATTCTCTCTGTCTCTCAATTTTTCGATCTCTCATGGTTTCATTCCCTCTGTTTCTCACGAATTCTCGCTCTGCTTTTCATTCTCTATATGTCTTTCTCTAAATATCCTCATCACATCCCCGAGTCTATCTTTATTTCCTCTCCAGAAAGGCAGGTAGAATTTAAACACCTGTACACCAGGTTGGCACACCTGAACGCTTGCACTTATCACTAAGATATCATTGGACTTTAGTTTTCTCGGCACCATCAGCTTATCTCAATAATTTCTCCTTATCATACTGCAACGCCAATACCAAATCTGTATAAACTCACAAATGTGACGTCAAGCGAGTTGTTTAGCTATCTGATCTATAGTAGCCTAAGAAATGATAAGGTCTCTGATCCGTGGTATCCTAAGAGATGGTAAGGTCTCTGATCCGTGGTATCCTAAGAGATGGTAGGATCTCTGATCTGTTGTATCCTATGAGATGGTAGGATCTCTGATCTGTTGTATCCTATGAGATGGTAGGATCTCTGATCTGTTGTATCCTATGAGATGGTAGGGTCTCTGATCTGTTGTATCCTATGAGATGGTAGGGTCTCTGATCAGTGGTATCCTATGAGATGGTAGGGTCTCTGATCTGTTGTATCCTATGAGATGGTAGGGTCTCTGATCTGTTGTATCCTATGAGATGGTAGGGTCTCTGACCTGTGGTATCCTATGAGATGATAGGTCTCTGATCTGTTGTATCCTATGTGATGGTAGGGTCTCTGATCTGTTGTATCCTATGAGATGGTAGGGTCTCTGATCTGTTGTATCCTATGAGATGGTAGGGTCTCTGATCTGTTGTATCCTATGAGATGGTAGGGTCTGTGATCTGTTGTATCCTATGTGATGGTAGGGTCTCTGATCTGTTGTATCCTATGAGATGGTAGGGTCTCTGATCTGTTGTATCCTATGAGATGGTAGGGTCTCTGATCAGTGGTATCCTATGAGATGGTAGGGTCTCTGACCTGTGGTATCCTATGAGATGGTAGGGTCTCTGATCTGTTGTATCCTATGAGATGGTAGGGTCTCTGATCAGTGGTATCCTATGTGATGGTAGGGTCTCTGACCTGTGGTATCCTATGAGATGATAGGTCTCTGATCTGTTGTATCCTATGTGATGGTAGGGTCTCTGATCTGTTGTATCCTATGAGATGGTAGGGTCTCTGATCTGTGGTATCCTATGAGATGGTAGGGTCTCTGACCTGTGGTATCCTATGAGATGATAGGTCTCTGATCTGTTGTATCCTATGTAATGGTAGTGTCTCTGATCTGTGGTATCCTATGAGATGGTAGGGTCTCTGATCTGTGGTATCCTATGAGATGGTAGGGTCTCTGATCTGTGGTATCCTATGAGATGGTAGGGTCTCTGATCTGTGGTATCCTATGAGATGGTAGGGTCTCTGATCTGTGGTATCCTATGAGATGGTAGGGTCTCTGATCTGTGGTATCCTATGAGATGGTAGGGTCTCTGATCTGTGGTATCCTATGAGATGGTAGGGTCTCTGTTCTGTTGTATCCTATGAGATGGTAGGGTCTCTGATCTGTTGTATCCTATGAGATGGTAGGGTCTCTGATCTGTTGTATCCTATGAGACAATAAGGTCACTTGTCTGTGTTATCCTTTAAGATTCTAAGGTCTCTGATCTAGATTATCCCAAGAGAGACTTTTTGAATAGTTGCGTCGTGAATCTCTCTCAAGTTTAAAGTTCAAGAAAATACCATGTAGTCCCATCGATTTTTGATTGTCTAATTGACAAATCAAAGTTTTAACAAAGTAAATAAATAGAAACGTTGGAAACATGCAAGGAAATTGTCATATTGTTTACACAGATAGGTGGTGATGAAAAATGAAACTTAATTTAAAACATAGTATTTGTGGAGCAGTACCAGCTAAATTTCCTGTTAAAAATATTTAGCCACCCACAAACCCTTGCGCTATTAGGTATAAATAACATATACAGATACGACACATTATTTAACAAAACAAAAAATATCTAACAATTGTCAATAGTTTTAAAAAAAGTGTTATATCTCCGTGGTAAACGTGACGTCACCCCCTCCCCCCCCCACACACACACCTTGTGTTCACACTTATACGATGAATATGCCTTCAAATTGAAAGAAAGTTTTGAAAGCTGACAAAATGTTATTTCTATAAGTCTTGTATAGTTCGTATGTAGTCTCTACATCACCCGCCTCCGCAACCACCTCAAACCTGTAAATCTGGAGTGAATATGAGTCTGAATATGACGGCGTCTTAAACTTGATTATATCCTTAACGATGATGTTTAATGCCGTTTAGGACTGGCAACGACACTTCCTCGCCCTCTGGCTTCATAGTTCATGAGACATTTTATTAACTTAAGTTCTTTGCGAACTATACTTTAAACATATCTAATAATCTCTAATATATCATGTTATACAAAGTCATTGCATGTACTTAAATTGCATACCATGTCATTCCGAGTTAAACAATGTCATATAATATTACTCATGGTTCTCCAGCACAAGTCAAAACAACAAGGCATACCGGTAAGGACTGGAATCATATATCAACCCGCACCATATTCCTTTGTTTCAACCTTACAAGCTCTCTCTCTCTCTCTCTCTCTCTCTCTCTCTCTCTCTCTCTCTCTCTCTCTCTCTCTCTCTCTCTCTCTCTCTCTCTCTCTCTCTCTCTCTCTCTCTCTTTCTTTCTCTTATTCTGGGAGGACTCTCACATTGTAATAATAATGAACCCCATATGTGAAACTTGAAACCCAGGCCCCATACTTCTCATGCCAACCTGAAATCACTCAGCTTCATTGACCAAAGTACAACCTGGAACCACTCGGCTTCATTGACCAAAGTACAACCTGGAACCACTCGGCTTCATTGACCAAAGTACAACCTGGAACCACTCGGCTTCATTGACCAAAGTACAACCTGGAACCACTCGGCTTCATTGACCAAAGTACAACCTGGAACCACTCAGCTTCATTGACCAAAGTACACACTTACACCTCTAGGATTGCTTTGTAGTAAAAAGTAATGACCCACAGAAAACTGGAGGTCACGTTAAAAAAACAAAAACAACCTCAGTACCTGGCTCACCCTTCTCCAAATAACTTGCAGTGGTGCTTTATATATCTAATATATAAAGCTCAGTTGGTGTTTGTATCTTTTTATGTTTGTATGTTTGTATGTTTGTATGCTTGTATGTTTCACTTTTCGACTTTCTGTTAGACAATCACGGAAAAACCAAATGACGGACGGGGACCAAATTTGGCAGGACGGTTCCTTTTATCCTGAAGGTGGTTTTAAGTTAGTTTTTGTAATTGTCCCTTTTGCCCGAATGCCGTAAATTAAATAATCAGAAAATGCAGAGACAAAGAATAAAAAAAATTAACCTCATTTCTGTATTGAACAAATTTACGCGGACGTTCAAATGCCGTTCAAAGCGATTTACTTTTGGTGACGTTTTTTCCCCAATACTTTTTTTTCAGCGCTGCGCATTCAAAATATATTATAATGTCTAATTACGGTGCGCCATTTTCGTGTACGCTTCATAATTTGAGCTGTGTAGTACAAAGAATTGTCATTTTCTTTACTGTTACTTTCTATATATTAGATAGACACGTAAACATATTTAATTACAACTGCCACACGATGCATTAGATTTAATTGTTTACACGTTTAAATTTAATTGCGAATTTGTTTTAATTATTTTCTGTTCCATAACTCGACATTTAATAAAAACCTATTTATGTAATAATTGTGTCAGTATTTTTACAAACTATTTAAACTTAGGCTACCGGACCTATTAACATAAGTAGATTAAACTAAATAAAGTGATCCTGAAAACGCTTAATTATTTTGTATTGCGAATTGAATATGTTATGTTCATTCCGTTGATGATGGATTAACATTGGCCATTTTTAAAATCACTTATTGTCAAGGTTTCACATGCGTTTTTAACATAAAATTGATTGATTGATTTATTTTTTTAAATTAGGAATATAGCCTAATTTCTTTCTTTATCTTTCTTATCTTTATCTCATAGACGCTGTTGCAAATATTGTATTAATTACAATTGTGTTACGATGCAGTGTCGTAAATATATAAGAGCTTTTTTAGTGACGACAGTGGCAGAGATCTTTTGGAAAATGTCAACAAAGCAGTGGCCTTTCTTTAATGGATACAAACGAACAAACATAAAAAATATCAAAGGAGCTTTATATATTACATATGCGTTTAAATTATTTTAATTTTAATAATTTTCACGATGCATTGTATTAATATTTTACATGCAATGAATAAAATTGGGATTTTAAAAAATTTAATTCATAACTCGACATTTCATTAAAAACCATAGATGTAGCGAGTTTATTTTATGTTGAAAGTTATGGCCTATGTCAAATAAACTTACACTTTACAACAGTTTACTTAAGCTTTATATACACTATACATTATAAACTTTCGATACCGAATTTATTAACAAAACTTGACTAAATTTAATGAAGTGATTCTGAAAACGCTTAATTAATATGAATCGCGAATTGAATAAGTTTTTATGTTCATTCCTTTGTATTCAGAATAGCATAGGCCATTTCTAAAATTGCCTTTTAATCATTTTTAAGATGCACTTATTAATAGACGGTTGAATCTTTTTTTTTCATTTTTATTTTATTTTTCAGATATAAAATCTGGTGTGTGTGTGTGTGCATTGAATATAATTTACAAAATATGATGCCTTATCCGAAATAGGGAACACAAAAAAATTATTCCTTTTTTAAATTATACACATTGCTTATAAACCGTAAATATAAATCGTAAAAAGACATACAAAATGTTAAATATTATTTCCCTGCGAAGACAATTATGCATACGTCAAAAGGAGGAGTTATTTTGGTCCAGTACATTTACTTTATAACAAGACTTTATTTTATGCGGCCAGCTTTCTATTGTGTCTAAATATGGTGTGCACATTTTTTAAAATCATTTTAATACCAACGTTTAAAAAAAAATATTTTAGAAAGTACAATGTTAATTTTGTTTATTTGCGCTATGAGTCACTTAGCTTTTGCCTTTTAAAGGGATAGTGCCACGTGTTCTTTATCTGATAGATGTGGTTACAAATATTATATAACTTACAATTGTGATACGATGCAGTTTCGTAATTATATATTACATTTTTGAGTGACGAGGGTGGTAGTGGTAGAGCTCTTTCGGAAAACCTGTAAGTTATGTTAATTTTGTACAAGTGGGAATGAAATTGTAAATTTAGTTATTATGGTCGGCAAGAATAATTATTTAATAAATCATATCTTTTAAATAGTAAGGTTATGTTAAAAGGCACTGCATTAAGTGAAAACAACTCACGCGGTAAAATGGCATATCTCTGTTTCTCATAAGATTTTAACTAAATAGATGAATCTTAAATTTATCTTGGCAAATAAAAATTGTAATAACCAGCAACTAATACTTGGATAAAGGGTCAGCACACTCCCGCTACAAAGTGCGGGTATTTTTCTAGTATTAATATATTTATAGCCTTATGTAAACTGTATATTGGATCTTGTTCTTGTGATCGCCTCGGCAAGTATGCAACAAATAATGCTCTTCCTGAGTCTACGAGCCAGCGTGTTCCCGTGTTGTTCCAAATAGACAGAGAAGAGGTTCCCAATACACACAATACGGCACTCTTCCTTTCAACAATAAACCTCGGTGGAGCTGTGAGCACGGCTGCCTTGAGCTGTCTCACCTGGCTCACTGACTTGCGGGGTTGTGACTCTTCCACGATACCATGAAGGGGAACCGCACACAAGTCAACAGGGATCGGTCGGGGATCGGTTTGGAATAGCAATGCGGTGTATGGAATTACTCAAGACTACGGCGAGTGTGTCATAGAAAAAGAAAATATGGAGAGTGTAAGCGTTTGGTGTCATAATATATGTCTTGAAAACAGTTTTCTGTAATATGGTGTCATTATGAATGTCTTGAAAATAGTTTTGTTAACAATGTTTGGTGTAATAATATATGTCTTGAAAATAGTTTTGTTAACAATGTTTGGTGTAATAATATATGTCTTGAAAATAGTTTTGTGTAGAATGTTTGGGGACGTATATTATCCTCCTTGAAAATAGTTGTTTTGTTTTTTAAAATACCTGATGTCATGTTATACGTCTTGAAGATAGTTTGTTTAGAAGGTTTGGAGTTAAAATGGTGAATTTCGAAAATAGTTTGTGTAGAATGTTTGGTGTCAAATATTGCCAAAGATCTATACAAATATAATTGAAGTAGGGAAGTAAACAAGTTCGAAAGTCTGCACAATCTGACAGATTTGATTTGAATACTGGACACACGGGCACATTTGATGTGATGGATGTACACACCGAGGGGCTTGATCTAATGATAGCCTAATCAAGTGGTTGGATAACTGAAACAAACAGATTTGATCTTATGAATAGGATTCAGGTGAGGGAGTGAGTCTTAAATAAACCCACACCATATTTCTGATCTGATTGATATACGCATTGATACCTTTGGTCAACTGTCACAATTGATTTAATTTATTGATAAACAGACACACTTGATCTAATCAGAAAGACGCAGCGAAATATTTATTTCATCTAACTGAAAGACACACCGACATATTGGTTTAATTGGATGAACAGACAGACAGATTTGATACAAGGACATAGAGTAATGATTAAAAACATCAAATGGACATACTCAATCTTTGGTGAAACATCTCTGTTATATTAGACCAGTGATGGCGAACATGTCGCACGCATACCACAGTCGGCACGCAGAGCCTCATCAGTCGGCACGCAGAGCCTCATCAGCCGGCACGCAACTAAAATATTACTTCCTTAATTAAACCACTTTGCTGGCGCTTTGTGTTGGTAATTTGCTATAAATAAGTAGGTTTTGATTGAATTTTGGGCACGCGGCCTCGAACATTTTTGCCATCACTGTATTAGACCATGGCAATCTATACCAACGGTGGCCAAATTGTGGCTCTCGAGCCGCATGCGGCTCTTCTGTGTTCACATTGCGGCTGGCGAACAATTTATGAAATAAAAAAATTCATTAGAAATGTATAATATAATAAATAAATTATTTTTTTAAAATTTATTTTGAAATCAAATCTTTACCAACACAAAGGTTTCAAAATAATTTGGGCTAGATCTAAAGAAAGAAACAGCAAGCTTGCAGAGTTAAGGTCTGAAATGTGTCAGCAGAAGACACTACTTTCTGTTTCAGCAAAGAAAGTGTCACTTCAACCGAGTTAAGTTATGAATTCGCTTGGAATATTCTAGTGCTAAACGACCTTAATCTGATGGGGACTTCATTAAGAAGAATATCAAGTACGGAATTTTAATAGTAGATCCGGATACTGGTAACACGAATTCCAATGTCACGCCACACCATTGAGCGACGTTTAGCAGACATTAACGCCGATATTGAAAGAAAATGAGTAACGATTTATAGAACTGTGTAGCATTCAGTTTGGCTCTTGATGAATCAACATATATTCAAGATACGCCACAGTCGGCGGTGTTCCTTTGTACTGTTTCATTAGACGTGGCTATAAGAGATGAGCTACCACTCTCACATGCCAGAAGTGAAATATCCTTAACTTAAAAAGCTAGTTTCAGACTTATATCCGTTTTCTGTTTAACCTACTGATGTACTCCACAAATGAAATCAAAGCGCCGAGCAGTAAATAGCAACCAGCCTCTGACAAAACTTCTTCGCACCACATCTACTAGCTACCACAACTAGCTACCAACCAGATTAAAAGGAACTTGCTAGTTCAAAGGCTTCTCTTCTCAGCAGAATCATAACATTTCAGGCTCACTATAAATATGAGTCTAAATCAGTGTGTTTCTATTCATAAATTACATATTTAAATATTTGTCTATTGTGTAGCTGTAAAGCATATATTTCTTCTACATACAGTTAGGGCAAATAAAACAATTAAAATGTTTAAAGTTAAATCAGTAAATCCCCCAAAAATACTTTTTTAAAAATCACAAAATGAATATTTCAATGCGGCTCTCGACAATTTTTTAAACTGCTAAAATATCTCTCGGTTACTTCGGGCCTGGCCACCCTTGATTTATACTAATAAAAGCCAAAGCCCTGACTAACTCACTCACTGACTTATCGCTAATTCTCCAACTTCCCGTGTAGGTAGAAGCATGGAACTTTAGGAAGTTGTTGAGTACCCTCTCACGACGAAAAATGGCGAAAAAGAATTTTAAAATTCACACTCATGGGGGCCGGGGGCCCAAAAACGCTTTTTTTTTCCTAATATGCACTATATAAAATATAAAAATCACGAACTTTCTAATTTCCCGAGTAGTAAGAAGCATGAAACTTTGGGAAGTTGTTGAATACAATCCCGCGATGGTAACACGTGAAAATGTTGTCTTAAATTATCACCTTCTGTGGGCCGGGGGCCAAAATGTAGTTTTTTCCTAATAATAGCTATATAAAAACTGAAAATCACTAACTCTCCTATTTCCCGTGTAGATAGAAGCATGAAACTTTGAGAAGTTATTGCGCACACTCACCCAACGATAATCCGCGAAAAATAATTTTAAAATTCCAACCCATGGGGGGCCGGGAGCCCAAATGTAGTTTTTTTTCTTTAATGGGCTATTCTAAATTTGACAATGAAAATCACCAATTCTCCAATTTTCCGTGTAGGTAGAAGCATGAAACTTTGGGAAGATGTTGAGTACACTTCAGCGATGGTAACAGGCAAAAAATATTTAAATTATCACTCCCTGGGAGGCCGGGGCCTAAACGTAGTTTTTTTTCTTTTACAAAAAAACTGACTCATCACTAATTATCCAACTTCCCATGTAGGTAGAAGTTATAGCATGAAACTTTGGGAAGTTTTTGAAAACACTCTAACGACGATAAATGTGGAAATTGTTTTTTAATTCCCACTTATTGGGGGCCAGGGGCCAAAATATAGTTTCTTCCTTATATGAGCTATGTAAAAATAGAAAATCATTAATTCTCATATTTCCCGTGTAGGTACAATCATGAAACTTTGGGAAGTTGTTGAGTACACTGGGGGCCGGGGGTCCAAATGTAGCTTTTTCACCTAACATGAGTAAAAATAAATTTACTATGTAAATGGATTTTGACAAAACGTGGAATAAAAAAAACGTGATGGACTATATTAAAATGGGGCATTAAAATTTAATAATTTTTCATTCTTTTCGAGCTGTGGGCCCTAATTTCAATTTTGTAAAAGTTTTAGAAATTTTAACCATTTGATTTCACACATTTTCCCCAAATATTGACAAACCATCATGATCCAGATTGAAACAAACTGTTGTTTTGAACTTGACATCTTACACCAATAGGGCCACCTGGCCCTTATTTTAGTTTCTTTTAAAGCCTATAAATAGTATTTTATTTATCCCATGGCCATTAAACTTTGGGATGTCTTTGGCTTCAACGAAGGTTTATGTAATTAAAAGTTTAAAACATCACTTACTAGGGGCCTTGGGGCCTATAAATCCATTTTTTAAAACACGAGTTATATCAAAGGTATTTTAAACAATTGCTACTAGCAGTGGCATAGCAATGGGAGGGGGAGGGCGTCAAAATTAGAATGTCCCCTTGGGCCCCCTTTGAAGGGGGCCCCAAGTTAGTGTCCCCCAAAGAGGTTGAGCCTCCCAGGCCCCTAAACCCTTAAACATTTCTAGCTACGCCACTGGCTACTGGGTTATATGGATGAATATGGCCAAATTTGACATTAAAAATAAAATTATATAGGATAATGAACTCCTAACGTCTGTTCTTTTGGAACGGGGGTCCAAAATATTTTTCTTCGTAAACTTTTATAGCTTCATTTCCGATTAGATTTTTAAAAATTTAAATAAATATAGGCATGTATCTCCATAATGACCTATATTGAAATCTTCAGGCCTATGAAATATGGACATCCTGCACCCATTTTCCACAGGGGCCCTTAAAGTAATTGTATTTCCCACTTGATTTTACACGATCTAATTAAATATAGACAAACAAGTATATCCATCATGATCTAGATTGAAATCAATTGGTGTTTTGAATTGGTGTTGCGTGGGTTCTTAGCGCTAGCTGAAATCCTAATTTTCCGCCGCGAAGCGCGGGTATGTAGCTAGTCCATCATATTTCCCGAGCATTAAATATAAAATTTTGACTATTTCGTCGTCCCCTAAAGCTACCAAGGGCCTCGATTAGCATCACTCTAACGAAACGCTCGCTATCTCCGTGGCCAAGTAGGCGACTAGTGAAAACAAGAGGTTCATTGGTTGTTAGCTCAGATGAAATTTCACCACGAAATCTCAAACTTAAGACAACAAACAGTAGAAGACGTTAGTGGCCAGCAGTCTCGCGAGGTTCGGTTTACATTTGATACTGCACCATTGTTCCCGGCGGCAACCGTACCCGGAAGTAAAACTGGCCTACTGAGTACCGAGTCAGTGATAGTACCCGGATGTTGAAATGGCCGAGACAGTAACGAGTCTGTGATTTGTTCCCCTTTCTCCGCTCGTGGTGACGATAAGTGGTGACCGGTTTGTTTATACTCGTAGGTCCGTCTAGAGTCGGTGGCTCTCCGTGAGGAACACTAAAGGGACAGTACCGATGACGTGGACAGGAACTGACTGGCAACGTGTCAAAAACCCCGAGGAACAATAACAATCATTAGCTCCCCCTCTTGACGCAGACGTCGCCACTGGTTTGCGAGAGAGTCAGGGATAACACCAAGTATCACGCCCGTAGTTCAGTCCAGTCCCTTCCTTTAAATACGGGTCGTCATGACTTCAGAGTAGTGCTGAACTTCATACAGTTGTTCCATGGCCTTATTTTAAACTCAGGGACTATTTTTAATGTTCATTACAAAAATCTGAATGCAAATATTTTCAATCCCAATGGCATAAAGAACCTTAAAGGATGTCAATCGAAATTTTTACCATAGCACTCCGATGCCACGTCAAGCGAATCGCTGTGGCAGATGAAGTTGTGAATTAA
Organism: Ampullaceana balthica; assembly: GCA_944989445.1. Classification (NCBI taxonomy): domain Eukaryota; kingdom Metazoa; phylum Mollusca; class Gastropoda; family Lymnaeidae; genus Ampullaceana; species Ampullaceana balthica. The sequence goes on along the minus strand of CALYLW010000516.1, from coordinate 213,289 downwards.
AATAGATCTCCTTAGACACACATTAAAATTATGTATGTATAGATTGGGAGATTCTATAGGAGTAGAATCCAGTAGAACTATTCATCTTTCATCGCTTTCAGCTTTGGGCTGCATTCTGCTTTCTTTGGTGGAGTGTTTTCAATTTAAATATGTCAGAACTTGTCAATCTGTATTAAAGTAGTTCTGAGCTTTTCAATCTGACTGAAATTCAAGTAGTTCTTAGCTTTTCTATCCGAGTGATATTCAAGTAGTTATGAACTTGTCAATTTGAGTAAAATTTAAGTAGTTCTGAACTTGTTAGTGTGATTGACATTTTCGTTCATTAGCCGAGTTTATAAATTAAAAACTGGAGCCAATGTCCAACTTGGAGAAAAAGAGGCAGGGAAAATAACAGATCCGTTTTTAAAATATAAACATAAACGGGAAAGTTTGTGTCCTTAATTACTTGTCAACTCTATTATGTTTAACAAGATTGAATTTTTCCTCCCATGATTTGTTCAGGTTTGCCCAAATTGATATGGTGGCTTTTACAATATATTCAATTTGACACCGGCCATCAAACATCATCCATTCCCAACCCTTCACCCTGGCCACCAAGCCGTCCACATTCACGATGTAAAGAAATAAAAAAATTAACCATTATAAAATCTCCACATCTCTTGTGACGTCGGCGAGACTCGTAGCCGGAGTTTCCCGATTCCAAATGGAGATTACTGGCCCAGGCAGCGGAGGGTCATATGTAGAATTACGAAGCCGCAAACTCCACTCAATGGTTTAATAAATCTTCCGTCCACTCTAGACGGCCATTGGCACCATTTATTCACTGGCGATTCCAAAGCCTGCCAGCCCCACGCCAACCGATCCTTTGCGATTTAGGGCCATCTGGGACAGTCAGGGGGTGGGGATGCAATCGCTCATGTACAGTTGGGATGCAATCACTCACATTTATAGCCTAGTACATCTCAAGGGAGCTAATTCAAATTACGAAGAATTAACTTCTTTGAGTGTATGTTTTGTGTGTGTGTGTGTGTGCGTGCGTGCGTGTGTGTGTGTGTGTGTTTTGAGGTTGGTTTGGAAAAACGAATACCAACATCAGAGTTCGAGCGTAATTCTTTGTATGTGTGTGTGTCCGTTCAAATGGTAAAAGACGAGAGATCACATACTCGACATAAGATCGGGTTAGGCGGGTACAGCTAGAGTTCCAGAAAGATGCAAGGTTTGAAATTATGGGGAAGGGAAGAACATTTATGAAAAGACGATGATTTAAAAAGTGTATAGATTATATAAGTTGGTAATTGATGTTTTAGTAGTAGCTAGGTTTGGTTATTCATAGGTTTTGGGGTTGATAGGTTTGTTGGTTTATAAGTTTAATGGTTTATAGGTTATTTGTCTTGTTCCACAGTTATAGACGTTCCTTCTTTAGATTATGTCCTACGCTTAACCATGTTTTGTGGTTCTTGATAGTTTGTTGATTTTCCTGGTTTGTTCAGGCAAACCATTCTACGCCTGAAATCCAGAAGTTAAAGAGAGAGAATTATAGTTTATCTATGTTTTCTATGTTTGGTTGTTAGCGGGTCTTTTGGTTGATAGGTTTGGTATATAATAAATGTTGCGGTTGATAGTTTGATTTTATGACCTATGAATGGTAGGCAGCCTCGTGGCTGGTTAGTTACAGTGAGATAATTATGATATGGAGAAATATAAACAGGGAATGAGTGGATATTAGAGAAATTCACAAAGTAGAACATTGAACGTGGACGGACTATTTACCTATCACGAAAGTACATTAGTAGTGGCGAATGTCAAAATACTTTTTGAACAATAGGAGGACTGTTAGTTAAAATAAAATAAAATTAAATAAACCATTTATTGTCTTAGCTCGGGTGTTTGCAGCATTTTGGGCTCAGTAATGTTGCTCAACAAACAACTTTTTCCGTGTAAAAAAGAAACTAAAAAATCCGTATCAAGAAAATTAGCAACGTATTTTGACAGATCGGTACTTCCTATTGTCAAACACAGACCGACATTTTCCACTGTCAAAGACAGACTGCTATTTTCCACTGTCCACTACATGCAATGCTAAAGACAGACCACTACTTCTTATTGTAAAACACAGACCACTACTTCTTATTGTAAAACACAGAACGGTACGTCCTATTGTGAGAGACAGACTGCTACTTCCTGTTATCAAAGACAGACCGCATTCAAAATTAAAAAGTCTGATGACCATTGGTTTTTATTATTGTTTGCCAACTTTATTCGTCTTGATTCACGTCAACATCCAATTAGATTTCCGTTTACTTCTATTGTACGGTTTCAGTTTTTATCTTAGCATGGCCTAGGAAGGCTTTTGTCGATGCGCCCAATATGTTCATTGGTTGTTCTCTCAGGTTTTTTTAAACTTGAAAATTCTAAATCAAAATAATATTTCTATCATTTCTCTCAAGACATAGGCCTTAAAAACTACACATTTTCTCTTTCAATTTCAAAACTAAAACCCTCCCATAAATCACTGTTGCCCTACAGTACATGCAGGGCTTTGGCTTGCCTCACAAATTTCTTCCACTCAGATCTAACCAATGTATTTCTTCTCCAAGATTGGATTACCAGTGCTGTAAGCTTTATCTACATCACTGATCCATCTAAGCCTACGTCTGCCCTTCAGACATGTTCCTCTGGAGTTTTTGTGGTGCACCATCTTCGCCCCTCTGTCATTCGGCATTTTAAGTGTCCTAAAAATAAAAACCAGTAGCTGTAATTATTACTTATATATTATATTTAATTCATCGAAAACAGCTTTAGATTTTCAAACCTTTATAACCAACATTGACATGGGGACATGAGCCTTCACTTTCTATAGATCCACCTTTCCAAACATCCACTGCCACATTCCAAATATGGACCGCCACTTTCCAAAATCTACGTCCAAAAGTCAAACTTTTAATCCCATCTGCCAAACATACAACACCAACTTCCGCATATCTAGCCGTATCTTCAAGACAACTACTCCAATATCCAAAACACAAAATAGTAATATCCTATAAACATGTAGACCTTACCTACCGCCCGTTGAGACTCACCGCAAAGCACAATTTCCACCTTTCAAACTACTACTCCGGAGTAACAAATACCGCGCTAGAAATGTCTACTCCGAGACGTAGATAAATCAAAAATCGATCGTGTTTGCCTGGATCGGGAGAATTGCGGTCTAGATAAATGATTGGGTAGGGCGGGCCATGCCGGTAATATCAAAGCGTTTCTGAATGATGAGCAAGATCTTTACACACGACGGCAATATGTGATTACTCTCCGTCCTGACTTTAGTAGCCAGGCCACAAAGGAGATTTCATGCCAGATGGTATGCTAGATGTAATGCTAGATGGGGTGCTAGAAGAACTGTCGGTCTTGTCCAGGGGTGACCAGACCTGTAGTAGCCGAGAGCTATTTAAAAATATATATAAATTTTTGATAGCCGCATTAAAGCACTAACATTCTTTAAACATGGCTTGGAAACTAAGATTCTTTAAACATGGCTTGGAAATCTTCCAGTAATCATTGTTACATATCGTTCATAAATTGTACGCGAGCCGCAATGTGAACACCATAGAGCCGCATGCGGCTTGCGAGCCACGGTTTGGCCACCGTTGGTCTTGACTATAGATGAAAGGGACACATAAAAAAAGATGGTAGTCTAGACACACTGTCTTTACTATAAATGATGGCGAAACAAGAAATATGAATGTTAGCTCGTATCTGTATTCTGTATATATATATATATATATATATATATATATACACACACACAGAGAGAGAGAGAGAGAGAGAGAGAGAGAGAGAGAGAGAGAGAGAGAGAGAGAGAGAGAGAGAGAGAGAGAGAGAGAGAGAGAGGGAGAGAGGTTGGTGTACGCCTGCAATGTTGTTATATATACTGCCTTGACTAGACCGATGCCGCTCTGCCTAAAATAGACATGTTACTGCTCTACGTGTCTCAAGAAAATCTGAATCCAAATACATAAGAATTCTAAAACATGATCCATAATGATGAAACTTTATGTATCCCATTTTAGATGTACAGTTAGATGTAAACTTCGAAAGTAGCCGCATCTACCAAATATCCTACGATTTCATAAAATTTCATTACACCTAACATCTCAGAACAATTGCTTAACCCCTTTCATTCCCGCACCCCTTACACCACACATTGCAGATCTTACTTGAATATTTACACTAAATCTCCAGCACCCCTGATTGCCCTCAGATTCAACCTATCCCACCCCCCTCTTTCACAGACCACATCACCTCAGTCCACAATCATCCATGCGTCAATGGGATCCTATTTGTCTAAGCGTGATTAGCTCCCATATAAGACGGAGACTGAATGTGTCTTAGACTCGGCCCCGTTGGACTCTGCGATTGACATTTACTTAACTCTGGTCCGGGCCGGCCATTTTTCTCTTCGTTTCCTTGATTTCATTGCGACCAATAACTGTTGGCTTTACTGTAATTCAGTCGCTAGATTATTTTCCTAGCGGGCATAATGAAGACGTCCATTGATTTGTTTTAGAAGGATTGTTGGGGGGTGGGGGGGTTATTACCTCTCAGGATAGAGAGCTGTAAGGATGAAAATGATGCGCATTTGAGTTAAATGCATTTTTAGGACACCAGGGTTCAGAGGTCGTGATTGCAGAACATTTTCTTCTTCATTTGAACAAGGACATGCAGACCAGGACAGAAAGTCTTGAGCAGAAAGTCTAGAGCAGACAGTCTAGAGCTGGCAGTGTAGAGCAGAAGTCTAGAGCGGAGTAGACAAAAACAGATACTCAAGAGCAGACAATAAAGAGCGACAGTCAAGAGCTAAGAGCCTACAGTCTAGAGCAGACACTTATGAGCATTCAGTCTAAAACAGATAGTTTAAAGGAGAGAGTCTAGAGCAGACCTTAAAGAGCAGACAGTTTAGAACAGTGAGGGTGTACCTATGCACGGCGTCGCCTACAATTCGGCATCGCAGTAAGAGCCTCATTGCTGGCACGCGGACGTTATTTTGTGGTCTGGAGTTTGACTAGGTGATACACTTGTTTATTCATACTATTTAATTTAACA